>OY757907.1:79265155-79295155 GCA_963585895.1 Sepioteuthis lessoniana
ATAGCTATACGAATACATATGTATATACAAAGGTGAACTGAATATATATATTTAGTGAGTAGAATGTTCACCAGTGTTCCGGGAAACCGGGGTTCAATCCCAGGTCGAGTCATACCAAAGACTCAAAACATGGTACTTGATGCAGCCTTGCTTAACACTCAAAATTATAAGGAATGGATCAGGGATAAAGTGGAGCAATCCAGGGAAAGAAGTGACACCCTCCTCAACACTTCAACAGCTGTTGAAAAGGGAGCCTTCGGTTAACCCTCGACTACGGTCGGCAACTTTACTTTTTATATATATATATATATATATATATATATATATATATATATATATATATGTATATATATATATATATAATATTCAGTCGACGTCCGAAGACTTCGTATTTAGAATATAAGAGGAATTTCATATAAATCTATGGGAGTGCTTGATATATGGCTATTGTTATATATTCCTTTTCAAGTATATATAATAAAACTCACATGCAGAGCGTATAAAATGTAACTAGAAGAAAACTCAACTACGGTTAAATTGTCATTATAAATTTATTTCGGCGAAGAATATAATCTTCGAGAAGAAGATGACATAATGACAATTTAACAATGGTCGAATTATCTTCCAGTTTCATGATATATATATATATATATATATATATATATATATATATATATATATATATATAGTGCTTCACAATTTTTTAAACAAAATGATCGGGCACAAATCAAGAACCACAAATAATAGAGTTATGAAAATTACATTTATTGAAAGGTAAACAAATAATATTTTAGGATCTACAACCATTTACTCTTAAACACGAACCAAAAATGTCAAGAAGAGCCCTAGAGCACATGCTCCAGATGTCCGCAGTTCATCTGAAATGCACATGCGAAGTTGTTAATAGTGCGTGCCCAATCCTCCTGCGTGATCGGAGGCATAGATGGTGAGAAGTCCGTTACTCTACGATCTTCACAAATGCCTTGAGTTCCAAAGTTCTTGACCAATTTGAAAATCTGACTCATGTTTAAAAATGTGTTAAAATAGAACTTCGTTTGTATCATGCATGGAAAAACCTCGTAATATGTCTTCACACAAAAGATCTTCTGTCCCATCGTCAAAGGCATGATTTCGCTATATTTGGTTGAATATATGAAAATCTTAATTATTTTCCAACAATAATCTGAAAAGAAAAAGAGAATAACGTCATTAGGGAAGATCTAAGAGGCCGCTGCTTTGTTTCAACAATTATGAAGCACGCTGAAATATGTATATATATATATATATATAATGACACCAAAGAAGTGAATTTCTTATTTTTCTTCTTATATAAAAATAATTTTTAGGCTCAGCACGTTGAATTTTGACGTATTTTTAATCCTAAATTAAGTATACGCCGATAGCCGTTAACATTGAGCACTCAAATTGGATACTTCTATCCCTTGGATTTTCTCCTCGGATTATATATATATATATATGTGTGTGTGTGTGTGTGTGTGTGTGTGTGTGTGTGTGTGTGTGTGTGTGTGTGTGTGTGTTTGGTTGGTTGGTTTAGTTTGTTGGGTTTTATGGCATATCAACCTTTGTAGGTTATTTAACGCCAAATCCATTTTGATGTAAATAATCAGTTATATTTAAAACAATTCCGTTTAGCATGAGTTAAGCATCAGTTTAATTGTCAAAAACATTTCTATTTCAAACTATTCAAGCAGTTATATATAACAATTCAGTTTAGTGTAAGTACAGTTTCAATGTCAAAAACAGTTCAATTTCAAACAATTCAGTTTAGCATAAGTACGCAGTTTAAATGCAAGTACAGTTTAAGCGTCTCATCAACCGAAAAAGATATCGACACGCGGCTAACGAAGGCATGGACAGCTATCGATAGGCTATCGATCATATGGAAATCAGACCTAACCGATAAAATGAAACGCAGTTTCTTCCAGGCAGCGGTCACATCGATACTGCTGTATGGATGCACTACATGGACGCTAACAAAACGGCTGTAGAAGAAGCTAGACGGCAATTACACAAGAATGCTGCGAGCAATATTGAACAAGTCCTGGCGGCAACACCCCAGAAGACACCAACTATACGGCCACCTGCCTCCCATCACGAAAACTATTCAAGTTAGACGAACCAGACATACAGGACACTGCTGGAGAAGCAGGGACGATCTCATAAGTGATGTACTCCCATGGACCCCCACATATGGCCGGACAAAAGCAGGACGACTAGCACGAACATACATTCCACAGCTATGTAAGGATATGGGATGTAGCCCTGAAGACCTGCCAGAGGCGATGAACGATAGGGAAAAGTGGCGAGAGAGGGTTAGGGATATCCGTGCTAGTGGCCCGACAAGATGATGATGATGACAGTTTATTGGTGGAAAACATTTCTATTTCTTGCTATTCAGTTTAGTCAAGCAATTCTCATTCACCTAATACAGTTTAGTATAAGTACAGATTTTGTTTGCACACAGTTAATTATCAAGACAGTTCTATGTTAAACAATTCAGTTTAGTGTAAATACAGTTTCAATGTCAAAAAACAGTTCTATTTCAGATAATTCAGTTTAGCATAAGCACGCAGTTTAAATGTAAGTGCGGTTTAATTGTCAAAAACATTTCTATTTCCAGCTATTTAGTTTAATCAAACAATTCAGTTTAGCATAAGTTTGTCATTAGTTTTATTTAACCCATAGATAGGGCCCTATCAGGTGCTTCCACGCCGGGTCAGAGTGGACCTGGGAGCAATAGCAATGAAGGGGTGCGCTGTATTCCCCAACTGGGACTTCACCATCAGACTGTTTAGTGTCATATCAGGACACTCATTAGGGGAGGGGGTCTTACCCCTCTGCAGAGGTGCAGTCAGTGTATTCTACAGCCCCAGCCGATTGGACAATACACAGAGTTAAATGTCAAACAGTTTTATTTCAGATAATTCAGTTCAGCATAAGTACACAGTTTAAATGTCAAAGCAGTTCTATTTCAAGCAATTCAGTTTAGCATTAGTACGTAGTTTTAATGTCAAAACAGTACTATTTTAAACAATTCAGTTTAGCATAAATACGCAGTTTAAATGCAAAAATCAGTATAGTGAAAGAAGCATGGTTTAGTTCTATTTAACTCATAGATAGGGCCCATATCAGGTGCTACCACCCCCGGCCAGAATGGACCTGGGAGCGATGGCAATGAAGGGGTACTCCAAATTCCCCAAGCTCCAGCATTACTGGAACCTCACCATTGATTGTTTAGTGTAATATCCAGGACACTCATTGGGAGGGAGGGTTTACCCCTCTGCAGAGGAGCAGTCAATGTATTCTACAGCCCCAGCTGACTGGGCAAGTGTGTGGTGGGGGGTATGCAAATGTAAACACAAGGTCTTCAGAGGATGATTTATTTATAGTTTGAATAATTTGAGAGTGTAAAACGTTTTGGTTTTAAAACCTTCAGCAAGGTGTATGAATTTTTAAAAGCAAAAAGATGAGAGAGTTTTCAACATTCTGTTTCCGTTCTGTTATGTGATGTAATTACCGTTCGAAAATCCATTTAAAAATGCATTTTCTTAAAAAAAAGGAAAAGAAAAAATCCATATCACATCATTTTAATCATTTATATATATATGTTTATATTCATATTAATTTGTTCATATCTACATTTTTAAACATTCCATAACACATCCATCCATCACTGTCAATGTTAGTCTGCTCCTTTGTCAGTACATTTGATCTAACTATATATCTATATAATGAATATATATATGAAAATATATACATAAAATATATATGTAATATGTATATATATATATATATATATATATGTGTGTGTGTGTGTGTGTGTGTGTGTGTGTGTGAAAAATATATGTAATTTATGTATTAGAAAAATGTGTATTTAGAGAAGCATTTAATCAAGCCTGTTTAAAATTTATGCATATATATATATATGAAAAAGATATATAAAATGTATATATATATGTAATGTGTATGTGTGTGTGTATATATATATATATATATATATATTTATATATATATATATATATGAAAAATATGTACGTGTGTATAAACCAATCTCTTCACGCGAGCAGTATGTGACACCAGGAAAAATTTTAATGCAGTGTTTAACAAGTTTGAATTCGGATTTTTCTTTCTCCAAGACTGGTTACCATATCATGATTAAAGAGCCCAACCTGCCATACTATTTACTCATAACTGGATTCAAATCTTTCCCAAGGGTATTAGTCTTTTGTGAAATGCAAACAGCCTTGTCAAAGATTTTAACTCTGTTCACTCTATATATATAAATATATATACGACATGCATGCATGCATGCATACATATCACACACACACATATGCACACACTCACACACATATATACTACATATATATATAGACAGAGTGACCAGAGTTAAAATCACCAAGTTGTGCTAATGATACCAAGTCCCTTTACACTCTTTCTCCATCTGATCTCTGGACTGCCTCTGGTGAATGTTAACCTTTCTCCATCTGATCTCTAGACTGTCTCTGATGAATTCAAGTCTTTCTCCATCTGATCTCTTGACTGCCTCTGGTGAATGTAAGTCTTTGCTGGTCAGCAACACTGAAGTGTCCATGTTGAGGAGTCCATAAGAGAATTTTGCTTATGAGTTCATCCTTACTTCCCCAGTTGTACCCAGCATGTCTTGTTTATCTAACTTGGATAGTTTGTAAGATGGGAGGCAGGTGGACCTACAGCTTTTAATTCGTAGGAATGTTGTCTCTAGGTTCATTCGGAACATTATGTAGTATTCTTCTGTAGCCCCTATCTAGATTTTTTCTGTTTCATCAAAATCCAGATGCTGCTGCCATACTGTAGTACTGGCAGCAAAAGTTTGGAAGAAATACTGTTTTATTTTATCAGAGAGATTAGATTTTCATATGATCAACAACCTGTTAATAGCAGTCCACATTTTCCCCATGTTTATGTTGGAATCACTTTCAGTGGATGAGATATTGCTGCCAAGCTGTGTGTACTCATCTACTAATTTCAGAAGTTTCCCATTTAATATGAAGATGGCTTCATCTTGTTGAAAAAGCATGAACTCTGTTTTATCTGCATTCACATAGAAATCTGTCTCTTGCTGCTTTCACCAGGCTATGTAGAAGTGATTTGGCTTGAACAACTGTATTTGCAAGAATCACTAGATCATCTGTGTAGTCTACATCTGTCAAAGTTTCAGCAGGATATCATCTGCTTCTTCTGGGTAGTGAAAACCCATTGGTCAACAACCAAAATCAAATAGTTTTGTCAGGAGACAACTGCTACTCATAAGAGTGGTATCTATTGGTGAGAAAAATAATCACCAATTGATTACCATGACCCTACTTTATATATAAGTTAAGTACTAAGTTGTCAAGGGTGACCCGAAGACTCTCTTTTCAATAGCTATGACACCGAAGTATAAGGGAGGGTGCTACTCCTTTCCCTGGATTGCTCTGCTTATCCTTGATCCATACCTTATAATGCTGTGTTAAATAACGAGGCATCAAGTACCATTTTTTGAGTCTTTGGTATGATTCAAGTGGGGATTGAACCCTGGTCTCTTGGACCAGGGTGCAATGGGAAAATTGTTGCCATTTTAAATCATGTCACAATTCACTCCTCAAGAAATTTGGAAATGGCATGTTTGGCACTCATGCAGGAAGCGCTAATGCAAAGATTTCACGGTGTTTTGGTGTCAATCTGAAGACAGTGAAGAGGATTTGAAAAGAGTTGGAAGAGACTAATGGTGGTTACAATAGTATCAAACCTCACCCTGATCATTCTGATTAGAAAAGAACTCCCACATTTGTTGATCAGTCCAAACCATGATTGACAACAATCCCAGCATGTCAATTAGGTCCATAGCCAGGGAAACCAAACACTAAGTCCACATCATAGAGTTTGGGGTGGTCACTTGCAATGGTGATGTTATGTCTGCTTCATTTTGACCTCAGACTCAATATGGAGGTCAAAATCAACTGCTTGGAAGAGGTAATGCTGCTCTGGATCAAGGGAGTGACTGCTGGAAGATCCTACATCTGACAACAGAACTCTATGCCATCCCACACAAACAGGAGAACCCAGTTTTGACTGAGAGAAAATTTCTGTGACTATATCACACCTAATATCAGTCTGCCTAACTCTCAGATTGCAATCCCCTTTATTATTTGTGAGGTACAGTTGAGCAAGAAACCAACAAAAATCTGTGCTATAACTATGATGAACTAAAGGCAAGAATAATGGCAGCATTTACCACTTTAAACATGGAGAGTGTCAGAAAGGCTTGCAGGTGATTCTAATCTACTCAGCAGGCTGGGGTTGGAGTCAATGGCAATTTCTTTGAATACATTTAATCATTAGTATTTTAAGATATTTTCATGTAATTTTGGTAGATATATCTGATAAAATGGGATGTCAGTGTTATTTCCATTTTTGTGTGACTTAGAGGGCAATTTACCCATCGCACCTTGCATATGTAATATGTATATATGTGTGTGTATGTGTGTGTGTAAATGTGTAATATGTGTTATATATATATATATATATATATATATATATATGTAATGTATTTATGTATGCAATATATGCATATAATCTATATGTCTGTGTGTAATGTATATATATATATATATATATACATTATGTGTGTGTACATATAATATTATATATGTCTATATAATCATAAATAAAACGGCCAACTTTTTCTTGTTATACAAATTTTCCCTAGGTTTTTGTATATATATATATATATATATACTAAGAGACATATGCAAAATAGGGAGATTGCAATATATGGAATTTAATGGAATCACAAGTGCCCTTTCATCTGACATTTGTCAAACAGCAGCCATCAGAAGTCATATAAAAAAACAATGTAAATAGGATTAATTGAAAGTGGGGTGAAAATGAGAATTATAGCAAGACCAAGGGGGAGGAGAGAGAAAAAAAATCAAAAAGTGCCCTGAGTCAAGCAAAAATTTTCTCCCTGTAAATTCAAGGTGTGCTTGGGGTTTTGCTTGCATAGAGTTGGCCAGTAAAATAGAACATAAAGAGCTTCCAGAACAATTAAATTTTGTTTTGTCCTGGCTCTAAGCAAGACACTAAAACACTCATCATTATAATTAACCACACAACTATTTAAAGCATTAGATGCTCACAGATGGCAGAATTAAACTATTTTGAATGCCCAGATGTTGTGTGGTTACGAATATCTCTTGGAACTTGCTGATTGACTCTAACCTCAACACATTGGGAAGAGTGTCCTATATATGTGGCATTACAACATTGAAATTTATTAATCAAATTGCTTTGTTGAAAGATAGGGAGCACATCCTTAAGAATAGAGCAAAATGCAGCTGAAGTTGTAAAGATGGTTTGAATTGAAACAGATTAAAAATTTATCCTGAGAAAGTCATTGTTGACACCATTAACAAAACTGTTTATAAGTTTAGGAATAACATCAGGCCATTTGGCCCTTCTAAATGCCCAGTTTATATTAGACTTCCTTGGATTGGATCTCCAAGAAGGTTTCTTCCTCTGTTACATGCTGTTATAATGCGGCTATGGTTTGAACCATTTTTACAAATATGTCTCTTAGTATTTGTCTCTTTAAATTCGTATGTGCCAATAATTTGTATATATATATATATATATATATATATATATATATATATATAAGATAAAAATGTGATAACACCAATAGGACTATTACTTTTATATTGTTTACTTTTTGATGGATCTCAACTAGTTTCAACTTTAGCAGAAAAAGATTTTGTGGAAAAAAAGTTTTTCAGTATTTTCACATTGCTACAAGAAAAGCAATGTAAAATGCATTGGTTGCATAGCATATCTATTGGTTAAATGATAATTTTTTTCTGATGTAACTGTTTTTAATTGGCCATTTATGTATATATATATATCTGTCTCATAGTGATGAAGGCACATGGCTAGTGTGTTTTTATTTGTTTGAGGAGGAGAGCTTTTCTGGTGAAATTGTTCAAGTGATTTTTTTTGTTTATCAAGATTTAGGGGCCTGTCCAGTGACTTATTGTCTGGTTCATTTGGTAATATCAATCTTGTGGTTGTTAAATTTTATTTTCAATGTCAGATGATTAAGTTTCACATTAAATCCACAAGGCACATATGTTTTCAGTCTTTTTATCCATTTGTCCATTTTGCATATATATGTATATATATGGGGGGTATATATGTTTATATATGTTTATATGAATGTATATATAAATGTATATATATATATATATATACCTATATATGTATAGATATATATATGTACATATATATATATGAATATGTAAATAGATATACATATGAATATCTATTTACATATTATATATATATGTACATACATATATATATATCTATACATATGGGGTGTCTTCAATAAGTTTCCAGACTTTTTTTGTACAGGCATTTAAAATTGTCCTAGACTCTTGAAAATTCAGTATATATGTTCCTTGATTATACCAAAATATAATGATAAGAAAAGCACCCAAAGTTTCCAATCACCAAGTCTGCAGGGCCTTGAATATGCTGACTGTATTCTCTGCAGTAAGAGTGGTTAGACCTCTCCAAAAAAAGAGATGTCCTGAGTATGATTAAAATTAATCTGATATGCTGGGGAATATGGAGTATCCCTTCACTGCCATTACTCTCAGGTCTCCTCTGACGTGTAGTGAAAGTACTTGTAGTGTCCCATCTATAAGTCAAATAGATGTTTATATTTGAAGCTGTAATTGTTAACTAAGAATTATTATAAGTTTCTTGAAACAATAGAAGTGTGTGCAAACAAATGACTATCATTAAATAGAAATAATTGCATGAAAGTATATAATTATTAGTAATAGCTAGGAATACTTGAAACCATACAACTGTGTGCAAATAATTTGTATTAGATAGGAATACTTGATATTCTATAACTGTGTGCAAAAAATCTGAAGAAACTACACAAAAAAATGTAAATATAAATATAAAATGCCATCCTTGTAGAAGAACAGTTGTCATACTATTTAATTCATAGCTGAGGATTCAGAGGGTTCATACCTTTCCTCAGAGTATTAGTCCAAAAGGGAGTTTGAACTCACTATGATGTCAAAGTCCAGCACATTAACCACTAAGCCATGAAGACTTTCCCCAGGGATTATTTTTTTTATTTTTTTTTTTATTAAGTTTCTCCCGTTGGCATTTTTGAAACATTATTCTTAGCATTACAATTTTACATAGAATGTCATGAGAATGTTATTAAAAATTTGATTTAAAAATTCACAGAGTTCCTTAATAAAACTACAATTTTCTGGACTTCAGACATAGTGCTATGACAATGTGTGCTTAGTGTAACAGCTATCATCATAGGAAATGGTATCAGTGACCCAAGTTCAAATCCTGGATGAGACTGTATTTCACTTAATGCTAATGCCCTTGAGAAAAGCATGAATTTATCTGTTCTCCCCGCCAGCTATGGGTAAATAGTTGAGCAGACTGAGTTCTTTAGTCTTGGTTAGGCAACCACTTTTAGAGAAGGAAAAGTCAGAATTTAAACAAGCTTTACACCATTAAGAATTGATTTTGTGTTACATCTTGCTTATGGTGGACAGGCTGAGTAAATACATACAATAACTTATATTCTTGATAATGGCCAAAAATGGTTAAAAGTATTCACACTACAATTAAAAAAGGGTCTATAGTTTTTATACAGTCTATATTTGTGGTATACTACTTGCTGTCTGAAAAATCTTAATAAAAAACTTAAAAAACAATCTCTCTTTGTTATATTTAATGAAATGTGTGTATGTGTGTGTGTGGTCAATATTAACAATGATTTTAGCAGCTTTTTATTGTTACTACTTTTTGAGTTAGCTGATAAAAGAATTGTTTAATCAGCCAAAGAACTCATTAAACTCCTCTCTCTAGCCCTGCCTCATTTAAAAATTATTAGCTACAAACTATTTATTTACAAACCGGCTTATTGGGGTAGAGTGTTCATCAATGGTCTGGGAGACCTGGTTTCAATCCCAGGTCGCATCATACTAAAGACTTTAAAGATGGTACTTGATACCTCTTTGCTTAACACTCAGCAATATAAGGTACATATCAAGGATAAAGTGGAGCAATCCAAGGAAAAGAGTATCAGCCTTCCCTTACACCTCAGTGTAGTAGCTATTGAAAAGGAAGCCTTCTCGTTGCCCTTGACTACGGTTGCTAACTTTACCTTATATATGTATAAACAAGATTTGGAATTAGATAACATACAAGAGTTGATATACCATAAAACACAACAAACTAACCAACCAATCTTATCTCTCCTAATAGTTTGCTAGGCAAAGAACCTTTTTGTCAAGATATCTGGCAAATGGATGCAGGTTTTCAAAGTTGGAAAGATAAAAGCAAGAGAACTTGTGTTTGCAAAAATTGACCAACATTACTAAGTCATTTTGATGGTTTTATGTTTGCACTAAATCTTCCCTCGTATACACTTGGTCAACAGGTTGCAAATACATTTGGATTACAATTCACTATTTCATATGAATTTTGTAATGTTCAAAGACAGCTTTATTTTCTAATGAATACAACATTAATGATCTTTTCTTTAAAAAAGCTACTTTTATAAACCTCAAGTCATTGCCAAATATTTTTATTCAAGTATTCAGATCCTGTCTGGATGATGTCATTAAAATGAATATTCATACAAAAATCTTTTTTTATTGTTATTTGTTTTTAGATAGTTTTGATAGTTTCTGTTTAGTTTACATTTATTTTGCTGTGATACCCTCTTTGTTTCTTTCTTCATTTCCTTATTTCTTTTTATTTTCTTTTTTTTTTCATTCTTTTTCTATCTTGTTCTTTCTTTGCTTAAAAACAGCTTTTATTTTGCTTAAATTTCTTCTTTTTGTCCTCCTTTCTTTTTCTTTTCTTTTTCTTCCTTTCCTTCTTTCAGTCTATTTCTTTTTATCTTAAAAAAACAACTTTTGTTTTGCTTTAATTTCTTTTTTTCTGTTTTCCTTTTCTTCTTTCTTTCTTTAAAAAAATAGTTCTCTTTAATTCAATTTTTTGTAGAGTTTAACAGGTTAGCATTCAGAGTTTTCCTCCTCCTTTACTGGTTGTCTAAGGTGAAAAAACCTAATCTGCCCTACTATTTATCCACAGCTGGAGAGAGAATAGTTGGATTGATAGAAAGATACTGTTGTAGGCATACAAGAAATATCTATCTCCCTAACATATAACAGTTTAGAAACCCTTGACCTCTTTTTGCCTCTGTTCTTTGAACAGTAGAAACATTATCTCTGATCCTGCCAAGGAATGGCGAAGGATTTAGCAATATTACCTGCAATCATCAAGTAAGATTTTTTACATTTTTGTTCCCCTTTTACATACTACTTGTTCATGGAACAATATGTGTATGTTTTTATCTGTTGGAACACATTAGTGTTTTGTTTTCTTTAAATACTACAGGTATATATATTGTATATAGGATGTTAATTGTTCTTCTATGAATGATTGAGTTTATCTTGTCTTTTCTTTCCATGTTAGGATAACACAGATATACTAATAGTAATAATTGTCCTTGGTAAGTGGGCATTCAACATAGCACCAAGCCTCCTAATATTGTAATATGGATTTCCTTGATACTGGACCGGGACATCTTAATAGATTTTAGGATACATCCAGCCAGCCAGTGACAAAGTGTGTATGAAAATTTAAAAAATCACAAAATTGTGTTAAAACATATAAAATCCCAAATCTCTATGATATAACATGAATATTTTTCTCCTTCCTGTTCAACTTAAAACTATAAGATTTCTTATATAAATATTTTTGCTTCTACTTGTTGTTGCTTTTTCAGTTAATCTTAGAAACATGCTATTTGTTAATGAAAATTAGATTAGCTAATAATGAAGATAAAATCCACATTAATGTATCTGAGATTAAATTTTATTCCCCATGTCCCTAAATTGTCCATGCATAATTTTTTGTCTTTAATTTCCTGTTATTAGAAGAAACGTTTTTCTTTCTCATTGATTAAATTCTACAAATTATCAAAGTCCAATTTTTTTGTTCTCCAATTTATTCATTCTTTTCTATTTACATTGACCTTTCTTTTTCTGTTTTTGGTCTTTACCATTACCAAAATCTTTAGGAATTTAAAACCTTAGCACTTCTATGATTGAGCTATTTATCATTTTGATTTAAGTATGAGGTTGTGCAGAAAAGTTATCAGCCCAACCAAGCAGAGATTTGCTCTTTTTTAAAAATTTTTATTGACATTTTGGAAGGAATAAAGAAACCTTAAAAAATAATATGCCTTTCATTTACTGAAAGCTATATCAACATATGCATCGGGAAAACATGGACTGTTATTGACAAGTTAATGACTAGATGTAAATCTGATCTCTATGATTAAATAAAACAGAAATTCTCCTAAGTTGTAGCCATGTCAGTACTACTGTATGGTTTTACCACTTCAACTTTAATGAAATGCAAGAAGAAAAAGCTAGATGGGAAATAGACAAGGATACTGCCCTCTTTTTTAACAAATCCTGTAAGCAGCACCCAATAAAACAACAATTATATGGCCATTTATCTTCCATCTCACTTACCATCCAAGAGAGATGAATAACACATGCTGGGCATTGCCTAAGAAAAAAAACTCTACTCATAAGCAAGGTTCTTCTATGGACTCCTATACATAAATACAACAGTGTTGGCTGATCAGCAAAAACTTACATTCATTCACACTTTTCATACACTGGGTGCCGTCTAGAGAACTTACCAAGTACGATGGCCAACAGTGACAGATGACAATTGGAACACCCTCATAAAGTATTAAATTTCAGGTTGAATATATTGAATAGCATGTACATTTAAGTTATTCTCTTCTTGGTTGAGTAGAGAACTTTTCAGCATTCTTTTGTAAATGAGAGTGTATATTTATTTGTATGTTTATTTACTAAGCATAACTTAATAAATTAACTAACTCTTCAAAGAGGAGGGTAAAACATATGGTTAGTTAAATATGAGGTTCCACAAATGTACACATGGGAAAGAAGAAACATTTAAAGGCATCAAGTTACCAGCAACCCTTTGATAAAATGCAGGGTGGTGCCTCAGGATCAGAATCTTCTGAACCAACTACCACCTTAAGACAAGAATATGGTTGGGTACACAGATAACATACTTTGATCCCAGCCTGAAGACTCAAGCGTTGGTTGTCTTTCCTAAACAGTGCTTAGTCTGGCACAAAGTTACAATCATTTTGGAGGTGCATTATGCATAATTGTTATCATCATAGGAAATATTAAATTGTCAACCCAAGTTCAAATCCTGAATGAAACTATTTCTGTTTCCCTTTGCACTAATGCCCTTGATAAAGACATGAATCCATATTCCACCCACACCCAGCAATGGGTAAATAGTAGGTCAGACTGGTTCTCTAGTCTTGGTAAGTCAAACATTCAAAAAGGAAAACTTTGAATTCAAAACCAGTAGTATTCCACTTAAAAAAATTATATATGTTCAAATCCTGCCCATTATGGAGTGGTTGGATTAATACATACAGACATGGGGCAGCTATCAGAATTAAGCTCTCAGTTCTAGTGAATTAATTAACAAGATAAAATTGCTATCATGCTGAATCAGGTACTATATATATATATATATATATACGAGGATAATTAGATAAGTTTCCAGACTTTTTTCGTATGGGCACTTTTATTGATAGTATACACATGAAACTCTAACCCCCTTTGAAGTCATCTCCACCAGCTGCAATGCACTTGTTGTACTGTTCCAACAACTTCTGGAAGGCCCCATAGAAGTCCTCTTGTGTGACTTTGTCAATGACCTTCATCACAGCCTCTTTCATCTCCTCAATTGTCTCATAACGACAGCCTCTGAGCTTAGGGAATAACCAAAAGTCACAGGGAGCAAGGTATGGACTATAGGAAGGCTGAGGAACTGTGTTGATGCCTTTCTTGGTCAAATAGTCTGTGACAAGGATGGAGTTGTGGACTGGTGCATTGTCCTGGTAGAAATGCCACTGACCCAATTTGAAGAGTTCTGGCCTCTTCCAACGGAATCTCTTGCTGAACTCCCTTAAAACCTCAATATAGTAACCCTAACCCTAACCCTTAGGCCAATCAACTCTGGTGTATTGACTTACTCCTCCCACACCTCTCATCATTCCTCACAGACTTCCTGGCTTCCTTGAATCTCTTATGCCACTCAAAAACTGATGCTTGATTCATGCAAGATGCTCTACGTTTCTGTGGCATTTTTTCCAAGTTTAAAACAGAATTTTATTTCATATCATTTTTCTAAAGTGTCCTCACGTCCAGATTGCATTTTTGAAATTCACCAGCTGTGACAATCAGGTTTTAGTAGGGTGTATTCCAATTGCTGCTGTAGCTGTTCATTTGAAGCTGAAATCATAAACATTGGTCAGTCATCTCATAAGGTGTATAGCAATAATATACTGAACTTTCAAGGGTCTAGGACAATTTTAAATGTCTGTTCAAAAAAAGTCAGGAAACTTATTGAAGGCACCACGTACTTAGTATTTAGACATTTCACTCTGGATTAAAAATTCACAATTTCTATATTTTATTTTATTGTACAGTTTAGAGGACTATTGCAATACAAAATAATAATTCTGGTCTAATTACTTTCCAAATAAAATCTTCTTTATCAGAGACTTTTTTTTAATATGAACTCAGTGTTGTATGTTCAAATTTGGTTTTTGGACGTTGTAAACATGGTGTCACATGGAGTGCTGGAACGTCATGTTGGGTATTGCAACAAGGAAGGGCTCAATATGCAACTGGCCCACTTCAGACTATCACTACTCCAATACCTAATGAAGAAATAGAAATACTGTCACAACATGCACTCTAGCCAACTGCTCAATAAGAGATCTAAATATATGCTAAAAAACTTACATTATTTATCGTTTAATTTGCTTAAAATGTCCTTATTTTTATATAGGAAGCACAATCAGACCCCTGCACATCAGAATTAAAAAACACTGCAACACTCATGCATCCTCATTTCATAAACATTTAATTAAATGCAAAAATAATGATAATAATTTTTTCCATTAAAATAGAAGCAATATTATGTAATGTTGGTAATCTCAGAATTAAGGAAGCTTTATTAATAGCAAAGTTACCCGCTCAGATAAACAGTAGGTTGGAATTAAGTATGGAATATATCATTAATTAATATGCACATTCTTTAAATAAATATTTAAATCTTTAAAGAAATAAAATTGATTAGGACAACTGAAGTCTGCCACATGGTGTTTAAACACCACACCATGGTTGCAACACCCAACATGACGTTCTAGTACCCCATGTGACACCATGTTTACAATGCCCAAAAAACAAATTTGAACATACAATACTGAATTCATATTTTTTAAAAATTCCCTGATGATGAAGTTTTTACTTTGAAATTAATTAGACCAGAGAATTATTTTGCATTGCAATAGCCCTCTAAACAAATACAATACATTAAAATAAAATAATTTGTGCAACGTTTCAAGCAAATTATAAAATACTTTTATATATAGCCAAAGGAGACACTTATAGTGTAAGGATTATTGTCGTATAAAATGGACACAACAACCTGAGTTTAAATTGTGGACAAGACTGTTTGCATTTCTTGTAACACTAATACCCTTGGAAAAGGTATGCATCAACTATTCTCTATGATATGTCATTGAACAAAGAAATCAATCTAGTTCTGGAGTTCTGGGAAGTGTGGAGTACTCCTTCATAGCAATTATTCCTTAGTCCATCCTGACAGGGATCTATTTATGGGTCAAATAGATTGGCTTTAAAATCATTAATATTGAATAGGAATGCTCGAAACCATACAACAAATTATTATCATTATTAAATATGAATACTTACTTGAAACCATATAATTGTGTATTAATTATTAATATTTGATCAGAACACTTGTAATCATACATCTGTGAATGAATTATTTGCATAAGATAAGAATACTTGATATCAGATAATTGTGTAAACAAATAATTATAGACTGTGGTAAGTTAAGCAGTTAATCTGTTGTTAAGTTAAATTGTTTTTGATTTTATTTCTATTTACAAGGCTGGGCTAAAAAGTTCAAATTTTTTTGATTCAGTTGGAAGTCTTCATCAGTTATGATTATTTCTCATACAAAAAAATAATTTTGATAAAATATTTTTGCATTTAATTAAAACCTTGAAGTCGAAATGCATTGGCACAATAAATGAATCCCCTAACATGTACCTTTCATCCATTTTTACCTTTTTCTGCATACATTGTCGGATTCAGTTCACTTTTTCTCACAAAAGTTAGTATGTATTGGATAATATATTGTAAAGTAAAGTTGACGACCTTAGTTGAGAGTGACCCGAAGGCTCCCTTTTCAACAGCTACCATACCAAGGTGTAGCAGAGGGGGCAACTCCATTCCCTGGATTGCTCCACTTTACACTTGATCCTTACCTTATAATGCTGAGTGCCAAGCAAGGCAGCATCAAGTAACATTTTTTGAGTCTTTGGTATAACTCAACCTAGGATTGAACCCCAGTGTCCCGGACCATAACATAAGTAGGTACTTGATAGTACTTGAAGGTATTACATACTACTATTGTTTTTAGACCCTGTCAATTAGGCTTAGATCATAACTAACTGTATCTCCTATAGAGGGTAAGACGTGTGGAGTTTGAAGGCTTTTAAAGGTCAGGGGCTAAGGGCAAGGCTGTGTTGCCGTAAGATATTTTGGTTACACTGTTTCACCCCACGTTGACTAACCGGCGCAATGCCTTGCCCAAAGGAAGTCCCAAAAGAAATATACAAAAAGAAAAGATAGAAACAGATAAGAGACGAAAACATTTCTTCCATACTTTCCTTTATTTACTTGGTGAAGGGACTAACCGACGCTACGTCCCAAGACGTAGCGTGGTGCCCAAGACACCAGACGGCAAAATGGTGTTGTTGGTTTGACGGACACTGCCTGAAAGAGAAAGATAATATCGTCTTCCTTTTCAAGAGGAAAATCCTTTTTTCTTTTTTACGCATGGGTCATCTCCTTTTCCGTTAGAGACCTCTGGGAGTTTCTTCAAATTTAATAGTTTTCTTTTAATCTATTTATTTATCTTTTTTAAATTCAATTTTTTTATTTATTTATTCGTTCCCTACAGACGCCTCAAAAGGGGAGACCTGGATATTATACTAAACTGCATCTGTTGGTGATGCACAAGTTATGGAGCTTTGGAGAGTGTGAATTGCCAGTACTCCCAGGTCCACTCTGACACAGTGTGGACCTGTTAAGGTCCAATCTATGGGTCAAATAGATGTGTTTGTATTAATCTGTATTAGATTTCAATACTTGATATCATATAATCATGTGTAAAAAAAACTCATAAAAACCACACAAAAAATGTAAATATGAATGTGCAATGTACACAATTCCTTAACGTGTAGGGATAAAATAACCCCAGGCAAGTTGGTATGCCATTAAAATCAACCAGTTTTCTAAAATTACATACTATTCATGCTGATGGAATTCTGATTGAAATTTATAGAATGTAAAACTGAGAATTTACATAAATATGCTTTGTAGAAAATCCACAATTAGAGACGAAAACATTTCTTCCATACTTTCCTTTATTTACTTGATGAAGGGACTAACCGACGCTACGTCCCAAGACATAGCGTGGTGCCCAAAACACCAGACAGCAAAATGGTGTTGTTGGTTTGACGGACACTGCCTGAAATCATAGATCTAGCATAAGGAATGATTTATGGAGCACTTCAAGAGATATTTAAATCACCATCTATAATTTGTAAGAATATTGTAGTATTGGCATAATGGTTAGAGTGTTCGCCAATGGTCCAGGAGACTGGAATTCAATCTTAAGTCGAGTCATACCAAAGACTCAAAAAATGGTACTTGATGCCACCCTGAATTATAAGGTACGGATCAAGGGTAAAGTTGATCAATCCAGTAGCACCCTCCTCTACACCTCGGTGTAGTAGCTATTGAAAAGGGAGCCTTTGGGTCAACCTCAGTTATGGTCGCCAACTTTACTTACAGTGATGAGCAAAAGAAAAAAGCCACCTAACTTGAAAAATTCAAAAACAATAGTTTGTTTAATTCTTATTTAGAAACCATCAGTATTTAACAGTGTACTTTCTGAAGTAGTTATACATGTTCATTTGAGACTGTTAGTGTAATTGTTGTATTCATATTGACATATAGCATCTTAGCAGCTTCTGCACAAATGTTTCTGCCACTGATTGATAAGTCTACCTCTGCTCATAAAATCAATCTGCATTGGTGCCTTATTATTATGGCCTTGTGTCAGATGTACCAAAGTAAATTTATTCACCTATCTAGTCACTAGAGTTGATTAAATCTCATAAAAGCTGATATTTTGCATTAAACAGCAGAGGAAAAAATGTGAAGAATGCAGAATTGTTTAAATTGTTTATTTTTGAAAGACAGATTCCAAAGAGAAAGTCATTGCTAACATCTTATGTTTCTCATTAGAAAACGGATTGAAAGAATTGCAGGAATGTAGATCACCATATATTTGTCTTGGATTCTTGGCAACTACTCATGGTTAGAAGAATTTTTCTTTCCTGCGGTCAGGGAAAAAATGATCATAACACCCAAAGCAAAGGAAGACTATGGTTTGGGTTACTTTAGAAATAATGAAAGGCAAAAAATATTTTGAAAAATCTGGCCAAAATTAAATGCGACAAAGTAAGAAAGAGAGAGAGAGAGAGAGAAAGAGAAAGAGAGAATTACATGATTTAATTACAAGTACAATTTTAATAAACTTATATATTTTGCCAACCCCTTAACACAAACACGATATAGCACAAGATGATTTTTAGGTGAAGTTTAACAGATTTGAATTCAGAGTTTTCCTTCTCCTAGACTGGTTGCCATACCAAGGTTAATGAGCAAAGAACAAAAGCTGCCCTACAATTCACCCATTGCTGGAGGGAAATAATTGTATTCATACCTTTCCCAAGAGTATTAGCACTATGTGAAATACAAACAGCCTCATCCAGGATTTTGAACTCAGATCATCATATCCATTTCCCATGATGGTAACGATTACACCAGAGCATATATATATATATATATATATATATATATAAGGAAAAAGAGGAAATATTTACCAACAGCTAAAGTTATTGACAAATTCATCATATAAGTAGCAGGCACAAGTTTTGGACACATTCCAAAAATGTGAATAAAACAAAATAAAATTCACTGTTTGAAATTAAATTCTATGCAAATTATTAGTACCATTTTTTGAGTCTTTGGTATGAATCAACCTGGGATTGAAGCCTTGTCTCCCCAACCATTAGCAAACACTCTACTCATTAGGCTGTTCGCCAATGGTCCAGGAAACTAGGGTTCAATCACAGGTCCAGTCATACCAAAGACTCAAAAAATGGTACTTGATGCCACCTTGTTTAACACTCAGCATTATAAGGTGCAGATTAAGGGTAAAGTGGAGCAATCCAGGGAATGGAGTAGCGCCCTTCCCTACACCTTGGGATAGTAGCAATTGAAGAGGGAGTCTTTTGGTCACCCTCAACTAAGATTGCAAACTTTTAAACCACTATGCATAAAGACCGGCAATTTAAAAGGTCTTCATGTACTTTGAAGGAACATTGAATTTCTAGCTGGCATGTGCAAAGATGAAAGCAAAAGATTTCTCTCGTGAAGTTCATAGAGTGATAACTCAAATACTAATGATTTGCACACAGTTATACATAGTTTCAAGTATTCTTATCTAATATTAATAATGATATAACTTCAATTAATTATATCTAGCTAATTATAGTCATATCATCAAGTATTCCTATTGAATATGAATATTTCTAAACAGATCTATTTGACCCATAGATGGGACTACCACTTTGGGTTAGGGTGGACCTGGGAGTAATAGTAAGAAGAAGTGATTCCACACTCCCCAGATCTCCAGAACTGGAGCATCACTATCAGATACAATTTAGTATCTTACCCACTACACCACTTTAAGGGGATCTTATAGCTCTGCAAGGGATATACCCAGTGTATTCTAAGCTCTGCTGACACAGTGTTTATATCTACTTTAATTGAATAATGTTACACTATAAATAATAGAATCTGGGTATCTTTTCTTTGGTTTTGAAGAAAATGAACTTTTTGTAAAAAAAAATCAGTTGGGTGTATTTATTTATGGACCATAATACCATACAAACATTTCTTAGTATCAACAAGAGAAGAGTTCAATCCTGTGTTAAGCAAAGATTGGATTTTTAAACAAGCCAAAAGGAATAAAAATTTGTAAAGACAAAAGACCATTTTTTTGCAATAAGTCTATTACTAAAATATCCATTGTTGTTAATTTAGGAGTAGAGTCAAACTTACCACAAAGAGGATAGACTCATGTCAATTTGGTCAATTAACTATTTGTAAAATCCTCAGTCTTTTCCCACAACATTTCAATAGAAAACCTGTGAACTGACTACAGTCTTACTTAATTTAAGATAGGAACTGCTGTTTGTCTAAAAATGAGAATAATTACAAAAAACAAAAAAAAAACAAAAGTCTGTCCACCTATGTAGTGATGAAGAGACTTGAAGAAATATTTTTAATAGCTATTTGAGTTCCTTTCTAACAGGTCTTTGGTATTTAATAAATGTGTAAAGGAATCAGTAAGTAGATAGAATAACTACAGAAGAAAAGAAATTCCAAACATCTTTCCAAAGATATATAAAAAAAATTGTCCATTTTCCAATTTCTTCCAACTCAATATTTCAATAGTAATACAGTGAACTGAAAACATTCTTGCTTATTTTAAGACAGGAACTGCTGTTTGTATGAAGAAAAAAATGATTACACAAAAATGGCATTCACAGTATCTTGAGGAAAATTTAAAATATGTAAAACATTCCCAAAGAGAAAAGAAATTGTCTCCATCTACCTGAAATGTTAGCAATTTCCTTTCTCTCCATATTATCAAATCATTACTTTTACATTTGTAAAAATCCAAGGAGTAGAATGTTATTCATAATCTGGCTCTGGTCTCCTTGCCAGACACAGAATCTTATGTACGTACATGATGCTTGACTTAATTGAAGAGATGTGAGAAGAGAGGGGCTTCCCATTATCAAGCAATGTCTTCTTGTCATTCATTAGATATAGAACACAGATGGAATCCCATATGTATAAGCCAGCTGATGTGTGATTTAATTGAAGGGATGAGAGGAGAAGTCTGTTTCCCATAACCAACCAATGTCCTCCTAGCACTCATTGGACAAGAAACAGAGATAGAATCTTATATCTATAAGGCAATTGACACTTGACTTAATTGGAGGGATGAGAATGGAAATGTTGCTGCCCATAATCAAGTAATGTCTAACATTCATTAAACATGGAACAGAAATAGAATCCCATATGCATAAGGCAACTGATATGTGATTCAATGGACCGGATGTGAGGAGAAGGCTGTTGCCTATAACCAAGCAATGTTCACCTTAAGGTCAATCCATGCAAAAAACTATTAAAGCATAATTTTCTGAATTAGACTACATTGCACATTCATCTGAGTGGCTTTCAAATTATACATGCAGAGTGAATCAATGCACAATGTGTCAACACACCAACTACCATGATACTACCAACTACAGCAAAGGAGAGTCCCCATGGTGTCATGGCTAATAGGCTGAACTGTAAAAACATTGTAAGCAAGTTTGAAATCTAGTCATTCTATTACATTTACTTTTCGACTAATCTGCTTATCCCCTCAGTTTTGGGTTAAATAGTATGACTACTGTTCTGCATTCTAACAAAGGTTGATATGCCATTAAACAAAAGAAACCAACCACAACAAGTACCTCCACAGCTTGAACTACTTCAGTCCCATGATATATATGCAACAAGATTGTACATACCAAAATATTGCAAAACTTTTGACTCACCCTAGTTTAATATATGATATTCTATAATGAGTAACAATATGTAAATACTTTAATAAATTGGTTGCATATATATATCTATAACCCAGTAAAAACAGCACATCATAATGAGATTTCTATAAAAAGATTGTAAACTTACAGAATAAAGCAGTTTCCTGTCTAATTTGCAGCCAAAATTGTGGAATGTGAGTTTGCTCAGAATATAATTTTTTAATCATCCAAATTCTTCGCATAATGGTGATGACTATGAAATACTTTGCATCTTCCTAAGTTGAAGCATCAATATAATCATAAACTGTCATTACAACAGGAATGCAATGTCTAGTTATTATTAATTTTGACAAGTATTTTCTTTCAAAGTGAAGATCAAGAGGCATCATTCTCCCTAAAGCCACTCTATTTCCATATTACTTTCAAAATCTTTGAGTATTTTTTCTCCCACCATATTTGCTGTCAGACAGTGACAGCAGAAGAGTCTGGTGATAAAGAATCTTGGAGTCTACCTCTTTCCTTCCTGAATTAGGCAAGAGATTACAGATTTTAAAATGTCCCACAAAGATGGATGTTTCACTCTGATAAAAATTCCAGTATATTTGTTATTCCTCATAAAAAAAAGAAATTCAGGATTCATGTTATATAAAATGCAGGTCTTTTTTCTGCCTATACTTTTTTCTTTTCCTCTTTAACCAAATTGTTACAAACCAATTCAAAATGATATTTCAGTTATAGAGATGGTCATTTGAAATTTAAGTCCATATCAGACTGATTGATTATTTCTGTGTTCTCATTTAAATGAGTCTATTTTGTTTGCATCTTAATCAATGTTATATATTTTTCAAGCATATACAGTAACCTATAGATAAATTCAGCAGTAAGTCATTTACGATGTAATCAAAATATATTCATTCTGCTGATTGTCACAGATTGATAAAACCTTTATTTCAAGACTCTAAGATCGATAGATTGATAAATGGAAAGCAAGAGAGAGAGAGAGAGAGAGAGAGAGAGAGAGAGAGAGAGAGAGAGAGAAAGGCAGATAGCTTGAGGAATATTGCAAATTTTACAAGTATATGAAGGATTAGGAGAGGGAAAGAAGATTATGTTTGCATCAATCTTCTAAGAAAAACTGGATTTTAGCAAGTCACATCCACCAATTAAAAACACTGATACAAAATACATAATTTTGATCTCCAAGTTAGCCGTATATATATATATATGAACAGACTCAGGAACAGTCCACCCTTAATTTTTTATAAAAATTTAATCCAAAGAACCAGCATTTTATTATTTCTAGTGGAACATTACATAATCAAAACAGTTCCAATGCAGCTAAGTTTTATAATTGATTATACTTAGTAATATTCATTTTGATCATAGTGTTCCACTAGAAATAGCAAACTTCCACTCTCTTTGGTTCAGAAGAAAGCTAAGTTTTTATTTAAAAAATTGTTAAGGTATTCATGGGAGATACTGTTGGTAGATATGAACCGATTTCAGTATATAGAAATAGATTTAGATAGATTCTGATCATCTTGGTATCAGAGATATCAAATAGATAATAAAAAAAACTGATTCATTCACAAAAAAAATCTGCAAAAAAGCAAAAATCCAGTTTATCACTTGCTGAGATACAGATATATATTTTTGATTTTTAAATCACGAGACCAATTTATTGTTTTTTCAACACCTTGAAGCAGACCAGAGTCAGTCATTATTTTTACCATTTTTTCTAAATAAAACTCCATGAATTCATAGCCACTCTTAAAAGAAACAAATCTATCTGATGCCAGCCAGATAGATATGGTAAGAACTCCTAATGCAATATAAAGGGTGGGGGGAAAAAGAAGCCAAGTATTTTATAAGAACCCATTTCTATGGAACAAGCAAGAAAATATAAATAAGCCAGTTAGGAAATATGAAATAGTAAAGGGATGAAGATTTATTAAAAATCATGTTTAAATAGGTTGGTTGATTGGTTGGTTTTACTGCATACCAAATTTCACGTTATACACACACCCACCTCTTCCTACCCCTAGGATAATGGAAGATTTGGGCCTCTAGGTTTAAATATAATATTATCATTTATCGTAGTTGACAATTCCATTTCCCGTGTAATATTTTTAAAGGCGAATAGGACATTTAGCAAGAATAAATTGAGGCAAATGAAGCTGAAAAGGAACATGCAAAAAGAAGGCAATTTGACAGGCAGACAACACAACGAATAAGTTTCAACACAAGGGGACATATAAAATATAACAAGGTTTTAATAGCCAAGGTCCAAACAAATATTTATTGGGGTTGGCTATGTTTCCTAGTAAACAGTCTCCAACACAAATGTCTCTTTCTTCTTTTTTCTTTTCTTTCTACCTTTCTATCCTTTCTCTTGAACCTTGAAAAGGTAGCAAAGTTCACTCGTACATTCACAGTTTACGAAATGGATCTTTTCATTCCATTTCTCTTCTTTTCTTAATGCATATAATTCTCTATATGCTTCTTTCTTTAAATTGAGAGGGAGAGCATACAATTGCAATACTTAGGAAGGATGGAGGGAGAAAACGGTTTTACAGAGTACTTAGCTTTTTCGACGGATTTCTTCGCGGAGTATTTTCTTTAACAGGCTAGCGGGATTCTATGGAGCTCGGCTTGAAGGTGTCTGCTATCTCCTGTCCAAGAGCTCTATTTTGCTTCTTCACCTGGAGTTTTGGAACAGTGTCAACACATCTTGTCATGCCAACTGCTGTCCTAAAACTGAATTCTTTCTTCCTATTTCCTCTGACGAAAAACATGCTACTTCCGCTTTAGGGTTCTGGCCAATCACTTGGCCTCTTTCTTCTTCCTCTTCCACCTCCCCCTGTCATGCTATTCCTTCGGGTTACTATACTGACCTCCGTATATCCCCCTCTCTGTCAACCAACTTGGGGTTACGGAGTTCAAGTAGCTTGACCTCGATTCGTTACTTCCTTCAACAGGCCGGCCGAAGTTGACCTACATTCCTTATTCCCCCTTTTAACGATCAGTCTTTGAGGCCTGTTAATTCAAACACAGAAGGGTAGGGGAAATTTCTTATTTCTCTCCTCTCAGTGGGAGACCATGTGACAGCAGTTAAAAATCATTCTACACATCCCAAACTGATCTATTTGACCCATAGATTGAACTCTAACAAGTACATATCAACCATCACTTATCTAGCCAAACTGGGTGCCAGATTAGTGATTTTGTCAGATTACAGGGTGGTTTGGTTAACATAACAGCTGACAACCTCATCATATCATTGAATAACCTCATGAATCAATACAATTCGGTTAATAAAGAAAAAAAAGAATTAATGAATTTTAATTAAGCACAGGTAAAAGTAAATGATACAGGTTATTTTCTTCACTTAAGTAAGTTTACAGTTGCTGCATCCAAAGTGAAAAGCTGGAATTTGTAACTCAGCACATTTACCCATCTTAAGGTGAAGGATCTGTCAGGATTCTCATCTTCTTCATCTTGGAAGGTGACTGATATATCAGGAACTTGCGATGATGGTGGCAGCACATCTGGATGAGCTGTTGTTGAAAGCATTTTCAACTGATTCCTCCTCTGTTCCATAGTTTTTAACTTTTTTTTTCAATATATTTTGCAAGCTGAGTTGTTTCCTATATTCTGGCGTTTCTTTGATTAGTTTATCCTGCAGCTTGTAAAATATTCAGTCTGTTGCTCTAGACCTTTTAGCGGTTCACCTGTCAACTGAATTAACCTATTTGTTACATCTTCCTCATTTTCATCGCTGCTTTCTCCTCCACTGGTGAGCTGTTGTGGACTTACAACTGTATGCATAATTTCTGAGTCAGTATAATGATGAAATGTTACTGCATCTTTATCTACATTTGTCCATTTCCCAAACTTATCTTCATCCATTCTCAATACAAGATCCTTCCCAGCTGGCTTTGTCAGATCCCAACTAAAAGAAAAAAGATCATATAAAACTCATTTTTTCCTTTGAAGTGTTAAAAAAAATGCAATTAAAACCTATCCAAATAATTTGTTTTATTTTAATGCATTTTTCATTTTATAATTTAGAAAAAATTTTCTGCCAGAGAAGAGTATCACTTTTCAAATATTGTTTATTGATTTGAAACTATAAAACTATAGATTTTAAACTCAAACTAAAAAAGGTAAATGTCTTTTATATATGACTGTTTTTTCTCATTGAAATTCAACATCTGATAAAGAAAACATCCCTAAAATGGATATAATTTTAACTTTATATCACATTCTTTCTATTGATATTTAGAAGAAAGATTGCAAAAATTTTCAATGAATTATAGGATTTTGATAAGTTTTTTATACATTTTTTAAGAAACTTTCATTTAAAATTTCAGAGAAAAATATTTTTGATATTGATTTCATGATTTTTTTATAATAATTAGTTTATTATTTAATGTAATGATTAGTTTATTAGTTTCTTAATGTTTGATATAATGATTAGTTAATTTTAATCTATCAATAAAAGGAGCAGTATGACTTTTACTGTTTATTTTATTGTTTGTCCATAATTTCTGTGAGCCTAGCATTTGAGCACTTTTCTTCAAATCAAAGTATCACTCTTGGAAACTTAAAAGTTTAGTATTTGTACCTGTGAAAATTTGATAAATGACAAAATGCTAAAATTAAGATTAAAGATTTAAAATAGTCATCTATATATCTGCACATCTGTTTTTTGGGGTATGTATTTATTTTTAAGAAAATATTAAACTTTAGACTCTGAAATAAAACTATATTGTTCTGCATATTCTATATATTATAGATTTTCTAAATAATTATTGGATTTCCATGGGCACAAGTACTACACCCTGATCCTAGGTAGAAGTATCAACCTATACAATCCTATCATTTTTTATGGGAGGATTCTAGTAGTTGATGATTATAATAAATAAACTTTATATGATCATTTAATTACTAATTATTATAATAGTTACTAATTGTTTTTTGTTGCTATACCAGAAAAATTAATTGATTTTTGGTGGGGTTTTTTGTCAGGAAATATTCAACGTAGTCCATCACAGAATTCAAAACTGTTTGGAGATGACAAGCTTTAAAGATTTTTTTATATACTAATTAATGGGTTTAGATGAAAGAATATTTCTATTGATAGCACTACTAGAGCTTTGATTAAAGAAATAAAAGAAGAAAGATAATTGAAATTATAATGAATAATTAGCTCAAAAATTGTTGTTTTTTTTATTTATTTGTTTAAATAGTTCTTAGTGACCTGGTTCACAAACTAGGTGACCAGACCATTGTTAGTAAGTGTAATTCCCATTGGGTACTCTATACCTCTGGATTTGTGCCAAACTAAGCTATACTTGGTAACTGACAATTCTTGTTAAATATGATAGATATTGAAAAATAATGATGATTAATAATTTTTACAACCTCTAACATTGAAAGTAGTGGTTAAAGATTGCAAAGTAATGAAATATTTGGCTGCTAAATCTCTATGGAATTGAAATCTAACCAGTTACTCAAGAGCAAATATTTCTATTTAAGAAAGATAGAAAAGAATCCTCTGCAGAGAATGCATGTCACTTCCCAGGTTTACATTCTCCCCAGTATATCATTTTGGCAATTATGTATTAATATTCTTGTTTATACTAACCAACCAACTGAATATATAATGTTCACTATGCATCCCAAAAATATGAGGGACATTTAAAAAGTAATCCATCCTATTTCCATGTAAATTACAATAATAACTCTACTGAATAGAGCAAATTTTAAGCCATAATGCTATGTATCAGATTTATAGAGAAAGGAAAATAGCACTCATTGGCATGGAGAATGATATCCTCTGACAATGAATTTCTCAGCCATCTTGAACATGAAGCTGTAGAATGAAAAATAAAATGCAGATAAAATGTTGACTGTTGGCCAGAAGAGGCACACAGGTGTTCAAAGAAGGACAGACAAATAAACTTTGATGGTATTGAACTCATGATGGCATCATGCAATTTCGAAAGATACATCAGCAGATAGTGAAACTGCACAGTTAATACAAAATATATAAAAAATGCACAGAAGACTCAAGAACTAGTGACAAGAATCACTTTCTGACAGTCAAACCAACACATGCACACATGTACATATATATATATATATATATATATATATATATATACACACACACACACACACACACACACACACACACACACACACACACACACACATACACTCACACAAATCTCCCAATTCTCTCTCTCAATATATATATATATATATATATATATACAGAGAGAGAGAAAGTGTGTGTGTGTGTGTGTGTGTGTGTGTGTGTGTGTGTGTGTGTGTGTGTGTGTGTGTGTGTGTGTGTGTGTGTGTGTGTGTGTTTCATAAAAGATGTAACCCTAAGAATTAATCGGTAGAATTTACATCTGAAATATTAGTCATTGGTCAACACTGTACCCAGAGACAACAGTATTCAACAGTTGAAATGATTGTATCATGAGCTTGCTTCATTCAGATATCCATTGTGTAAGGTATATCACTTTTCAAGGACAAATGTTATTGAGACTTATTTCACATACAAACATTAAAGATTGTGTGCTATGAATTTAATGTGAAAGTTGACCAATCTACACTTTCCAACAAATCAACTGGGAAGCCCTGATGGTTTTATGGCAAATGTGCTGGACTGCAACATCATAATAAGCAAGTTTGAACTCTAGCCACATTATCACATTCCCTTTTAGATGAATACCTTCAATTCTTTTATCCTCCCACCAACTATAGGTTAAATAGTACCAATTCTGTCCTTCTACAAGGAAGGCTTTGACATTAAATAACCCATGAACGTTGATCTGCCGTTAAAGAAAGAAACCAAACCAAACCAATCATATTACATTTTATCCATAAATTTTACAAGTCTAGGAGTGTGCATAATTGAAAGCCATCTTCATTAACTAAACTTCTTAATGATTTGGCAAAACATTTAACTTAGGATTGATATGCTGTAAAAGAAGTTAGAATAGTTTAAATATAAGCCATCAAAATAGTGGTTGCAAAAGGAGATAATATACTTTTTGTTCTACTATTTTATATAAGATTTCTTTTCTACTTAATCAAAACAAAAAATTATTCTTGCACCAATCTCTGACATTTCCTTTTTAGAGGTGTAACCATATAAAATCATGAATATTTGCTCTGTAAACTTCAATAAATTTCTGTCTTATAGTTTCTAAGGAATTACCATCTGGAATGTCTTTCTGTTTGATCTTCAGAGCCTGCCATTTTATCAAGGAAATACTGGTAAAAAAAAATTCCAAATCCTTGGCAACATCCTATTCTTTAATGCCTTTTTGAGTGGCACAAGCACAAACTTTTAAACTTTTATATTTTGTGTGTTTGTTCATAAGAAACTGAAGGGCCTGTATCTCAGCTATTTTATCTATATATCTTTGAAAATCATCTACTTACCTGCCAACCTGTTCATATATTTATCTCAATCTGTTTACATACCCACATCTATATATTCTTTTGGTAACTTTGCTTCTAGCCTATGAACTAGTGATCTAAATGTATTTGATAATTAACAGAGACTTATATATGTTCATACATGTATACATATATACGTATATATCTTATTGCCCTATTCAACAAATAACAATTTTTTATAAAAACTTAATTTTTTTCTAAACCAAGTAGAATATTATACAATCAAAACAAAGATTACTAGGTAGTATTTATAACTAGAATCTATGGCAGGGGTGTGCAAACTGGAGCCCTGGTACCACATGTAGCTCACATGTGGGGTTTGTGCTAGATTTTAAAATTCAAAGATATACCCTCAACACCTTCAAGTAATGAAAAAAATTTTTTTTGTTCTTACTTCTATTGTTCCATTTCAGATATAGTCAATAGCCAGATCGAATAAGAAATGATCATATGAAATCAAAGTATTTTGGACTTTGGACAACTCAAATCTTGACTTATTGTGTGTGATTTGA
>OY757907.1:79300155-79560155 GCA_963585895.1 Sepioteuthis lessoniana
TCAATTTGTCACACTTAAAATTTAATCTCAACATTCAATGCTGCTGTAGCCAAAGTCAATAAATCTTGATTTCAGGCCTTAATTAATTCTGTTCTTAAATTAGCCACATGTTACCCACAGGAAAAAATAAACATTCGAATTGTTCTGACATTTTTATTATCACATCCTTTGCTTCATTTTTTCAGTTGTTATCATCCTTTTTATCATATTTGTATCATAATCTTACTGTCATTTATTTATATCACTCTCATAATGTCATATCATTTTAATGATAATCAACATCATTATGACCCATTTAATCTTTGTCATTTGAATAATTTTTAATAATAATAATTTTTCTTGTCAATTTAAAGAATACTTGCCATAAACTAGTAAAGAGTCTTGTGAGTCAGTCAAGGTGTCGTTCTTCTTCTTCTTCTTCTTTATGAAATGATTTTTTATTGCCGTTGATGGGGCTCAGAATATACAGACTGAATCTTCTACTAAGGAGTAAGACACTCCCAAATGGTTATCATCAGTATGATACTAAACTACATCCAATAGTGAGGCTCTAATTCAGGACATATGAAGAATGTGAAGTATTCCTTTACTGCCATTACTCACTGGTACACTCAGACCTGGAGTGGTAGTACCTATTAGGGTCCCATTTATGAATCAGATCAATACATTTAAAAATAATTTATATCAGAGAAGAATACTGGATATAAATGCACTAATTATTTATATTCAGAAGAGTTACTTGAAGCTATAATTGTTTACTAAGGATGATTATTATTATTATTATTATTAGTTACTTAAAACCATATAACTGAAAACAAATGATTGTTATTAAATGGATTTAGTTACTTGAAATAATATAATCTTGTATAAATTATTAGATTTTCATAGGAATACTTGAAACCTTACAAATGTGTGGAAATTATTTATATTAGGAATACTTGATATCATAACTGTATAAACATGATTAGATAAATAAAAATAGTACAATGGAACATTATGATTATATTCAAACATACAGAAATGAATCAAATTTTAGCATTACATAACCCATTAGGAATTGAGATACTGTTAAAATAGAATAAAATAAATCCTTAATTGATGATCATTTTTCACTTCAATAAATGGAAGTTGAATGATGCAATAGAATTTTGTTAAGGCCTGCCCAAGATGTAAGCAATATGAGTGGTTATTTGGACCCTGAATAACCAGCAACCATATTGAAAACAGTTGGATAGTTTCAAGTATTCCTATCTAATACTAATGATTATATGGTTTTAAGTAATTATTTCTATTTAATAATTGTCATTTGTTTACTCACAGTTATATGGTTTCAAGTAATCAATAATAATCTTTAATAAAAAATTACAGCTTCAAGTAACTATTCTTATTACAAATGATTTACAATTATATATCATCAAGTATTCCTTTCAAATACAAATAATTTTCAAACAGATCGACATAACTCATGAATTCCCCCAGATCTCCAGAACTGAAGCCCAACCACCCAATGCAGTTTTATGTCATACTCATGACACCTTATTTTCAGACGGGAGTTCTTATCCTTCTGCAGCGGATATAGTCAGCATATTCTCAGCCCTGCCAACAGGGCAGTTTTTAACATTGAATGTTAAAATTCTGATTGTTTTTGATGTGTACATATTTTGTATTTTCTTTTTTTACTTTGTTCTCTATTAAGTCAATCATTTATATGTATCACAAAAATCAAATGATTAGAATGAAAAAAAGAAAAGAAAAAAGAAACAATGTATAAATACAAAAAAACAATGACCTAAGGAATCTTCTCGAGAATTTTCAAATGACTCACCACAATTATGTTTATTGAATGAGCAGAAACTTTGTTTTTGCGTTTCTCCATTCACAGCCCTTTGGCCCCCAACACCTCATGTATATCTGTGAATGAAAAGTTATTAGTATGAAGAGATAAATGGAAAGAGGAAGCTCAATGCCATAAACGAGTAAATGTCAAGCAATGGCCTAAAAATATTTTTTCTCGAGTTGCTGGTTACCGTGAAAAATACCCTCAAATTGTTCTGTAGCTTCCAGAAGCCTGGAAAGTTTTTAGGTCACAACTCATTTCCTTCTTGCATTTTCTAGGACCAAATGAAATGGCTAAATGAGGTGAAAAGGTCCCTTTATTTGTTGCATTCCCACTTCACCACTGATCTATTAGAAAGTGGAAGTCTAACTATATCCTTTAGAATCATATAAACAACTTAAATGATATTTTCTTTTTACAAGCTAACTCTTCAAATTGAATTGGAATATTTTAAAAAATGGTATTATACACAATGTAATGTTAAAGTTGATATGAAACTACCTCTATGCTATCAACGCATCCTTTGCAGAAGATTAAGACACTTCCTGAAAAGAGAGGGTGTCTGGGATATGAAACTAAATTGCTTCTAGTGGGGAGGCTCCAGTTATAGGGCTTTAGTGAGTGTAGGGTACTCCTTTGATGTCATTATCCCCAGGTTCCCTCTGACCCAGTTAGAGTTTTATCTATTGGTCATATAGATCTGTTTGAAAATTATTAGTATTCGGTAGCAATGCTTGAAACCATATAACTGTGGGCAAATTGTCTGTATTAAGAATAGTTACTTTAAACTATTATTATCTAACTATGGATTATTGTCAAAGAAAGTCTTGAAACCATATTACTCTGTACAAATTATTAGTATTAGATAGGAATACTTGAAACTATATCATGGTGAGCAACTATTTTGATTTGTTGGTTGGTTGGTTGGTTGATCATTTTTAAAAGCGTGTCAATCCATTTGTGGTTATTTTATACCAAAAGGTTTTTATATTAGATGAAAATACTTGAAACCATATTACTGTATGTAAAAAAAAAAATGATTATTATCAAATAAGAACAATTACTGTAGATAATATAATTGTTTAAAAAAAGACTAAATTTGGCATTGAATAACCCAACAAAGTTTGACATAATGTAAAACCAGCCAACTAACCAAAACTTGCCAAACATGATGATAAATTACAACATTTTGTACAGAATTTTTCTTTCAAAATAGAAACAATTCAGATTATTTCAAACAGTGCAAATATGGTCACTTTCAAATTAAAAATTAATTGTAAAAGAATCAAGTAAATAACAATAACAATAAAATGATATAATAATAATTACAACAGTCTTCAGGTTCCTCCGTCTCTTCAATCACTTGCTCTACCAATGCTTGGGAACCCAATCTGCCCTACTATTTTACCTATAACTTGGGATAGAAGACATGGATTCATTCTTTTACAAGAAGCATTAGCATAAAGTGAAAGGAAAAGTCTCATCCAGAAATTGAACATTTTTTTTATGATAACCATTATGCCATTCATGCCCACACACACACACACACACAAATGTATATATACACAAATACATATATATGTGTGTGCTTGTGTGTACATATGTTCATATGTATATATCTGTGTGTGTGTGTGTGTGTGTGTATATATATATATATATATATATCGCATATTGACCCTTGACAGAGCCAGACGTTTCAGCTGTATAAACAAAATGATTGCTGGACACACCTGTGTAAACAGGAACATACCAATGCATTGGTGTACCAGAAATACGTAAGTGTTATGAAATAATATATACACAGATACCCACAGAGTAACAGTCAATCTCAGTCTTGCTGTCAGAAGTGCTAAGTGAAGTCACAGAGTGGTCACAGGGCGACAAGTGGCCCCCTTTGAAGACCAGTTGCTTCATCAAAAAAGAAGAAGAAGGAGTGCTAAGTGGAGCCCTGAATGGGAATATGGTGCAATGCAGCTAAGAAGAAGTCATGAGTCAATACAGTAGTGTCCACATGTCCAAGTGTTCAAGTCCTTCAGTCATCTCCCTCCTTTGTCTCTCTCACACTTAGAGAAGATTCAATTCTTTTTAAAGAATAGAGAGAGTAATATTTTTTATAAAGAAAAGTTTTATGATTGCCTCATTCATCATTCATTCTTCCTTGTTTTGATGGTTATAACATATGTGTGTGTGTGTGTGTGTGTGTGTGTGTGAGGTGTGTCTGAACAGGAACTGAATTAGTGTCACAAACAACTTATTTCAATTCCAAACAATAACTTGCATGGTTTCCCTTTCAAAGTAATCCCTTCAAGTCTAATTCTTTTCTGTCATGCTTCTATGCACTAATGGAAGGATTCTTCTGTGATGCTCTTCGGCTCCATCATTATAGCTCTCTGGATAGCCTCCATGCCTTCAAAATGGGCCCCCTTGATGACCCCTTTGAGTTTGGGGAACAGAAAAAGTTACACAGACCAAGATCAGGTAAATAGGGAGATTATTCCAGTACAGCAATGTTCCTCTTGGCTAAGAACTGCTGGATGCTCAACACACCCAGTCCCATTGCTCAAATCTTAGATGACAATCTTTCAATCAGAGTCCTTTTTCATGTCCAGCTGATTTGCGATCATTTAAACAATTAATTGTTGACCACTACACACCACCTGTCTTACCCCCTCAATATTGATCTTGGTGCAAGTTAGTTGAAGGCCCCTCATTTCTGGAATCATTACTCCCCTCTTCATGACCCTGTTTGAACCTTTTGCACCACTATTATTTGAAATGGTGTTATCTCCATACACTTGCTTGTGACTGAGTTTTCTTCAACAAGACCAAAAATTTCAAATTTATTTGTTCCTCAGTAATCATAGCTGAATGACCTGAAAAAGAGTTTTAAATAAAAGTATCTTTAAAAAATACAATGGTTGTAGAAAGATTCATTTACTCTCAAGATATCATGTTAAATGATAACACAATCCACTTATCCTTCTTTCAACCATAGTTCACAGAGCTCACCCAGTCCTATTATTCTTCAGAGGGACCATATATGTGCGTGTGTAAGTATGTATATATATATATGTGTGTGTGTGTGTGTGTGTGTGTGTGTGTGTGTGTGTGTGTGTGTGTATAAATTAATATATACCTCTGTGTGTGTCCTTACTTTGTTATGAAACTGCATGTGGTGATGAGCTCAATGGAGTGGAGTACTCCTTCATTACCATTACTCTCAGGTCCACACTGATCTACAGTGGTAGAACCTGTTAGGGTCAGATCTACTGATTTGAAAACTATTTATATTGAGTAGGAATGCTTGATACCATAAAACTGTTTGTAAATAAATGATTATTATAGACAAATAAAAAAAAAGTGGGATTAAAAAATAGGATTGCAATGAATCCCTGAAAATATGAGTGGTTATGATTCAGTCATGATTTAGGCATTAAATAACCCATGATGACTTTATAAACCATTAAACAAATAAACCAAACCAAACCTATATATATATATATATATATTTTTATATATATATATATATATATATATATATATATAATAAAAATGTTTCATTAAAAACCAGACAAGAATCTTTTTAACAATATTTATTGGTTTTTTTATCATTATACAAGAGTTCTTAAACTTGCTTCAGATTTGTATAAACAAAGACAGTTATTTTTAAGTTTAAGATTTATCACCACTCTGATAATTTTTTCAGCATTTAGCTCATTTAATTTTGTGCATTATTTTCATAGAATATTTTGTTTTATACGAATTGTGAATAAGATTTTGGATAAAGTAACTTTGTTTCACTTATTGTTTTCCATTGAAATCGCTATTGAATAAAATTATAAGATTTCAGAAATCTTAAAGCTGGATAACTTTTTCCTGTTGAAATATTACGGTTGAAGTTTCCACAGTTTTAAGAACTACAATACATCATGAAATACATAAAAATACAGCAGTGAAAATGTAGTTTTTATACTGGTTACAAAAAGTTTTTTTTTTTAAAGTAAATTCTGTTTAGTTGTGATTTTCAAAGGAAAACACTACCTTTGTATTTAAATGGGGTCAACTGTATGTGGCTTTGAGTTGAACAAGCAACTAACTTTAAAATATTTGAGAAGATTATGAAGGTTCAGGTAAAATCATGGAATCACTCTATCAAAATAATTGATTGCATGATTTTACTGTTGCCTTTTGTAAACATAACAAGACTCAATAAATTTTTCCTAGTTGATACCAAAAATGTCACCACAGTCTTATATCTTAATGTCTCTAGGGAAGTTCTAGTGGCCTAATGGCTAAAATGTTGGACATGCTGCTGCAAAGTAAGCAAGCTTGAACTCCAGTCATGCAATTACTTTCACTTTAGGACCCTAGAGAAAAGTATTGAACCCCCTTATCTACCACTGCCATGGATTAAATAGTATTACTGCTATTCTTCTACAAGAATGGTTTTGCATTAAATAACCCACAAAGGTTGATATGCCAAGAAACAAAGAAATCAAACCAAACCTTAATATTTCTCCTCCACATCTTTGTTTCTTTTTCTTTCAACATGTTGTTTGTTTCTTCCTTTGTTTCTTCTTGTCAAGTCTTTCTTTCTTTCTTAAATTATTTTTCTCCATGTTTATTAATATTAGATTTATAGTTAATCTCATAATTATCATGAAATAACATAATTAACAAAAGCCATGAATTTAATTGCCTTATTTATTATGTATACAAGAGCCTTATTTATTATCTATATAATAGCTTTATACCATTTTTGATGATGCTATCTCAGCTGTCAATACTATGTAATTTTCAGCACTCACTTTAAATACAGTAATGGCCAAGCATATTCCTAATCTATAAAAGTTCATGTGCCTGCCTATGAGTCAAGGATGAAAACAGCTCTTAAAAACCTTCTAGGTAATCAATATATGATTAACAACCAAGAACTATGACTGATTTTTGCTAATATTCCAATCTTTATTCACATAATCATCAGAACATTTTACATGATAACATAAATCTAACATCACAGTCTCTTAATGAACTATTGATCATTTCTAATTCTTTTATCTTATATTTTTGGAAAGTTACTTTCATCTTTTAAGCTTTGAATTTATATATGAATAAATATCTAACATTTATTTGATTTTCCTATCAATCCCATTTTGTGCACAAAATACCTTGTCTACCTAGATGTCATCCAATCAATCTGGGAAAAATAGGAAAAATTTGTCCATCTACAAAAAAATGAAAAAAAAAATCAAAGCACTGAAAACAATATAGATGCACATAACAAAGATGAAGAATTAACAGATGCAAAGAACCAATTACAAGAAAATATTCAAGTTGACTGTACATGTGATGAAAGTCTTAAGAAGATTGAGGCTGTCTCTAAAAAGGTAATAAAGCTGTGTCATCAGCCCAAACCAGGACAGGTATTAAACTGTAAAGGATGAGACCAGAGTGAATTAAAAGATTTAAAAATCATTAGTTAAGCTGATAAAGCTACAGGAGCTTACAAGTATTTCATGAATGTTTTTCAAGAAGGTGGAAGACCTTTTTGTCTTGACTTAGAAAATGCTATGTCTTCTTAGGAACCAGTCATAGAATTGAGAACCTTTTGTTATCTACACTAAACCCTAGCATTGAACAAGTTAAGCAAGAAGAGCTAAGTAAATTGAGAACACCTACCACTTTTTCTGGTCCTCATTCAGTTTGTTTTAGGATTACCAGAAATGAAATTATCAAAGTCATTTTCAGGCCAAAGTCATTTATACAATTACTTCAACACTACCTTTTCTGCTTGTCTCATCCTTCCCAGCATTCCTCATTCTCCTCCTTTTCCAATGATACTATCTTTTATTCCTTCTCCTGCACCTCCTTCAGCAGCCTCTGATTTGTTTCTGAAGTTATTTTTGCTCTTAAAGCTTTTAACCTTGTCCTAATCCTAATCTTTACTGTGGTGAAAGATCAGTCAAATAGAAATTGATTAATCAGTCTTTAAAGAGTCAGGTATAGTAAAAATGAAAAAACTGGAAAGTATCAAAGAAAAAAAAAAGAGAAAAAAAGGATCAGGATGCTTTTTTCCAAAACTGTACTCTTTTGTCTCTGAAAAATTATTTCTTTTATTTCCTTTTCAAAGTTATGTTATATTGTGATATGCTACTATGGGTACCTCATGACATAAAAGTTATTATTGTAGGAAGTGGATCTGGCTTATTAGGTTCAAATCCTGAATGAGGCCATTTGCATTTCATATAGTGCTAATAACCCATGAAAGCTATTCTCCCGTTAGCAGACAGGGGTCTTTATCCTTGGTATGGTAACTGGTCTAGGAGAAGGAAAACTGAACTCAAACCAGACTTGGAGTGGATGGGCTCCACCCAGCAATTCCTGCTCATAGCAAACTACATGAGCATCACTTGCATGACTAAACCTGGTCACAAGATAAGTCTTTTCTTCTTTGTTTTATATTGTGATACACACAAATCACTTGTATTGTGATACCTAGTGATCAACCTTTTTGTCACAGAAGAAAATTATTAGTTGTGTTCAATAGTTTCCAGTACTCATTTCTAAAGAGTAGAGATTGAATTCACAGTTTGAAAATAGTTATTTTTTGCTAGAAACTTTTGCACACATAAAAAATAAAATTTGATTTTCCTCAGCACAACTAACTATATTTGTTTTATCTATATATTACTAAAATTCTTATTAGCAGGATTTTTATTAAAATGCACTTTGAGAATAAACAATTTCCAGTTCAATGATGATGATTTTGTGGAGTTGATGATGATTTTGTGGAGCCTACATTCAAAGTGAGTTCTTGATATAATAGAGATAACTATGAAATGCTAATAAGAATCCTTCACTCCTTCCTTGAACTGATCTTACAATGGAAATCCACCTGGTTTACAGACCATCAAGATGAGGCTGTTTGCATTGCACTTTATTCTAATACTCTTGGAAAAGACATGACTTCATCTGTTTTTCCCACCAGTTATGGGTAAATAGTTGAGTAGACTGGGTTCTTTAGATTTGCTTAAGTAACCAGTCAAGGAGAAGGAAAACTGAATTCAAACTAGCTGAAAAATTGACCTCATGTTACATCCTATTCATAACATAAGGGTTTGAATTCAGTTGAACTATATAAATTCAGGTCATCTAATAGATACTAAATACAAATTTTAGTGTGCTATGCTCTATTTCTTGGCTAAAGTATTTCCACTTGAGAAACAAAATCAAACGGCTGGCATTTAAGTTTAGTTGAAAAACTATAATTTCAAATGCTGATTTTCAAAGTTGATAGAATTTCCTCAAAGTATGACTTTAGCTTCTGACCAACACATATTTTATACACACACACACACACACACACACACACATACAAGGATCATTAAATAAGTTTCCAGACTTTTTTCGTATGGGCACCTTTATTGATAGTACACACATTAAACTCTAGTCCCCTTTAAAGTAATCTCCTCCGGCTGCAATCCACTTGTACCATCCCAACAACTTCTGGAAGGACCCATGGAAGTCCTCTGGTGGGACTGTGTCAATGACCTTCATCACAGCCTCTTTCATCTCCTCAATTGTCTCAAAACGACAGCCTCTGAGCTTAGGGTATCACCAAAAGTCAGAGGGAGCAAGGTCTGAACTATAGAGAGGCTGAGGAACTGTGTTGATGCCTTTCTTGGTCAAATAGTCTGTGACAAGGATGGAGTTGTGGACTGGTGCATTGTCCTGGTGGAAATGCCACTGACCCGATTTGAAGAGTTGCTGTTCTGATGGAATCTCTTGCTGAACCTCAATATAGTAACCCTAACCCTAACCCTTTGGCCAATCAACTCTGGTCTATTGACTTCCTTACTCCTCCCCCACCTCTTATCATCCCTCACAGACTCCCTGCCTTCCATAAGTTTCTGAGGCATTTTTTCCAAGTTTAAAACAGAATTTTATTGCATAAAGTTATTCTAAAGTGTCCTCACGTCCAGATTGCATTTTTGAAATTCACCAGCTGTGAGAATCAGGTTTTAGTAGGGTGTATTCCAATTGCTGCTGTAGTGGTTCATTTGAAGCTGAAATTATAAAAATTGGTCAGTCATCTCATAAGATGTATAGCTATAACAGTGAATTTTCAAGAGTCTAGGACAATTTTAAATGCCTGTACAAAAAAGTCTGGAAACTTATTGAGGGCCCCTCGTATATGTATATAGTGAAATTACCAAATTGTTAAAAAACTTTCTTTTTTTTTACTTGAAAAGTGCTCAGATATTGGTTTGCTTCTTTTTTTTCTTTGTTTAATGGCATATCAAACTTTGTAGGTTATTTAATGCCAAAGCCATCCTTCTAGAAGAACAGTAGTGGTACTATTTAACCCATAGCTGGGAGGATAAGGGTGTTCATACCTTTCCCAAGGATATTTGTCCAAAAGTGAACATAATAGCACAACTGGAGTTCAAATTCGCTTACCACAATCTAGCCGTCCATGTCTTTAATCATTGCACCTTGAGGACACCCCTTCAGATATTGGTCAGTAGGTCAGAATAAACTCAAAAATAAATAAATAAACCTTCTCATTTCAATATCATGTTTGATGATCATGTAACCACATTGAACTTGTGTTACAGTGAAGATAGTACAATATTGTAAGTTTGTTTTTGGCTATTATACTGCTCTGTTGATTGAGCATATTTTTTATTATTCTTATAGACATATAATTAAAAGAAAATTTGTAAAAAAAAAAAAAGAATTAAAAAGTGCTTAATGCTATTGTGGCAGAGCAGATTTAAAACCTAAAATACAAAATTATGATCCTGTATTAATCATTCCATTACACCAAGTTCTATGTTTCACCACAATTTTCCATCTAACAATTATAATATTATGGCTTGAGGATTAGTTATTGAAATTTGAAATCAATAGCTACTGAGTTTAGAGTAGTAACAGTAAGCATTTGTCCTCAAAATAATTTTGTAAACAATACTTCTTTTAAATATCTAATGAAGATTTCATGAGATTAGATAAAGGGAGAGCCTCAATTGACTTAAGAAATAATAATTTCAGAAATTTCATTTAACAAATTTATGCATACAACTTCTCACCATGAGACAAACACAGAGTATATGCTTGAGGAATTTTTCTTACCCTTCAACCTTTATTTCTTCCACTCACCCATTATCCTACATCCACCCTGTGCCATATAATAAAACTATGGGTGTGTGTAATTTTATCTCAGAACAATTGCCAAATCATCTAATAACAGGTAGCAGAAAAATTAGTGTTCTATTATGATCCATTATTATATTAATGAGTTAACTTGATATTCATAATGAATTTATCATCTGTTGCACTCAACTAACATTACTAAAAGACATGCCTGTCATAGATAAATGGTTATTCACAAAGCTTAACCCTCTTAGCTACAAGACCAGGGTGATGATACCAAGTGAAGATTAAAGTAACAATATCATTGAAATATTTTGGAAGACAAGCTTGCTAACCATTGTGCTTTGGTAAGTACTCTAGTAAATAATATGCATGAGATTGATGTGTATTTACTAGGAGGACTTGTAAAGTACTTAGACTGACCAAGAAGGCATTGACATAAAGTTGGGATAGTGAACCTCTGGAACATATGTCCAAGATAGCACAAGAAAACATTTTAGTGTTTTAATTCTTGTGGGGTTTTAGCACCAGTTTTAAGTGGTACTTCTTTTTTCTCGGAGTCTGGGTAACAGAAAGGCTCCTTTGGTCTATAGGACTCTTCTAAGTATTCTAGCTAATCTCAGCACTGCTCTAGTCTGGATAATCTCAATTCTACTGCTCATCTCTAGTTTCTCCAGTTTTTTTTTTTACAAGCCCTTGAAGACCATTCCAAGTGCACCAATTACAATTAGTATCACTGTCACTTTCATGTTCCACAACTTTTTCAGCTCTCTGGCAAGATCCAAGCATTTGTCTATCTTTTTCCATTTTTTATTTTCTCTCAGTTTTCCACTGAACAACAAAATCAACAAGATGACGAGTACTTTCTTCTTGTTAATTAATACTACGTTTGGTCATCTGACTGGGATTAGTGATTTGTTTGTATCTCAAAATCTTAGATGATTTTCAAGGACAGATTCTGGTTTGTGCATATAGCATTTGTTAGTATAGTCAAATTTTCATCTCTTGCACAATTCCCAGTGGACCACGTTTCCCATCCAGTCATGCCTATTATAGTCCTTTTATGCTAGTTTGCTGCATACCCTAAAGTGATTAATCAGTTCATCTTTGTCACCCAATAACCACAACTTAAGGCAGTATTTTACTTACTTTTCTCCGCTCATTTATTGAATTCAAAAATTCCCATCAGCATGTGAGGGAAATTTTTCAGAAGATTATGGCAATGTTTTCACACATTCTCAAAAATATTCACTACTTCTGATCAAGTGACCATGAGATATACATATAACTTCTGACCAAATATCATGAAATATACATGCAACTCCATATATTCATCCTATGGTTCAGTACAAATAGGTTCTCAAGTTTTTTTTAACACTTTAAGATTTTTTTTTTATTATTCATTTCTTGGTTGGTTTGGTTTGGTTTCTTTGTTTAATGGCATATCTACTCTTTGTAGGTTATTTAATGCCAAAGCCATTCTCCTAGAAGAAGAGTAGTGGTACTATTTAACCCATAGCTGGGAGGATAAGGGGGTTCATACCTTTCCCAAGGGTATTTGCCCGAATTTGAACGTAATAGCGCGACTGGAGTACGAACTCACGTACTACGATTCCGCAGTCCATCGCCTTAACCATTACACCACGAGGACACCCCCTTCTTGGTTGAGCTGATAACCTTTCAATACTACTTCATATAACAACATACTGATCCATCTAAATTTGTGTATTCTTGTGAATACATATTTTAAAAAATATAAAAAGAAATCCAGTGTGAATTCTTCTTCAAATATTTTCTATGTAAATTTTCACTACAATTGTAAATTTTATACAGTTTCCATGCATAAACTTATTTTTTTGTCATTTGGTAGTGAGTAAAATTTTCCTTTTCTTCATTTACATACAATAATTGTTTGAAAACTTCTGTTTGTATAGATTTGCACCGAATATTAAATTCCTTTTCTTGACAGTCATTCATTAAACGGACATCTCAGCAAAAACTTGGAAAATCAATTCTAGAAAAATATTTAAATATTTTAATTAAAAAAAAGAAGCAAAATAGCAATTGGAATAGCTATTTAGATTATTGTTATGGAATGACAATCCAATTATTACAATCTGAATATCAAAATTGTGTCCAACATTTCAGGTTCTTCATATCAATAAATATGTGTTAGTTAGGGATGGAAGAGATGTCATCAGGTATGGGAATCCTCAATTTTAGCAGATTAAATATATATACAACATTTAGTTAGAAGTTTTAATATCTTTCATTGTTTACAGATTCCAGGATGCAGGCCATTACCTTTCATTTCCCTCAAAAAATCCTTCTTTCTATTTTCTTATTTTTTAAAATTTACCAACCACCTTAAATTGTCTAACTACCCCTTTAATACTATTTTACACCTACTGACTCATGTACATAGACTTATATGTGTATATGCTATGCCTGGGTTTGTATATATTCATACAGATACTTGTACCTATACATATATATATATATATATATATATATATATATATATAAAAACTGATAACAGCGATCCAAGTGGAAAGATTTACTGAGAGGTTGACACTATAGCATTTCAGTTCTACTGAACCATCATCAAGACCATGAGGGGTGATATTAGCAATTTTAAGTCAATGATGGATGTTTAAAAATGCAAAATACAAAAACCTAAGGGAAAATTTGTATAATAAGAAAAAGTTGGCTGTTTAATTGGCAAACCAGCGTTTGTTGTTTTAAATTATGTCATTTGACTTATTAGGAATATTGAATAGAATTTATGTTACGTTTGTTTATCAAGAAAGATTTCGAGTCAGAAGGAAGAAAAAGAAAAAGAAAGAAAAACAAAAGAAAGAAAAACAAAAAGAAAAATAGAAAGCATAAAAATTATGATATATGTGGAAAATATTAACTAAGGATGGAATATATTGTAGGTATTTAAAATGTATTTGCTCAAGTAAGGAGAAATATTATAAAAGCCAGGACGAGTATTTATGGAATTAAAGAATGAGATAGCAGCGGCTTCAAAAATTTTATATATATATGTGTGTGTGTGTGTGTGTGTGTGTGTGTGTATTCTATGCTTATACTCATATATTTTCATGCAGATACACTTTGACCTATGACATATTAGTAGAATGTTTGAATTCAGAGTTTTCCTTCTCCCATATTAGTTGCCCTACCATTATGTCGTGATGAAGGAGCAAATAAATCATAACATGGATTTGTAAAGTTTGTTTCCTTTTCTTTTTCACATATGTTAATCAAAGGAATGTTTTGAAGTAAATTTGGAAAATATAAAATTAACAACAATATTTACCGTGTAACTGATCAGACTAATACAAATAGAAAACAAATTAGTGAAGAATAAGTTTGTTTCTTGGCAGATGTTGCCACACTTGACTCTCACTTCCCACAGTTTTTTCTTTGTTTTCCCACATTTTTCTAATGGAAGACAGTCTGAAAATTTACTATTATCCTCTATTACCCAATTCTCCAATTTGTCTTGATTTTGATTTTTGTATTTTTCTCATGTTGTTTGTTCATTCTAGTATGAAAACAAAGTTTGGCTTAGTCTGCTTATATTCACTTTGCCCTACTACCCTTGGAAAAAGTATGAATCTGCACCTCTGTTACATTGCCAGACAAAATATGTCTTGTCTCTCAAATACTATAACAGTTAACAGAAAAAAGGATCCATCTTGTATTTTGATGAGCTACAAAAATCTAAAATCCTCAATATTTATAAAACTTTTGTGGTTAGTTTACCAAAAAATAAATCTTAAATTTATGTTTAAAAATTTATAAGAATCAATGTATAAATATGGTTGTACCTATCTACCAATATTTGTGCTGATAATGTATGTATGGAGTGTACCCCAAAACTCTTGAAACTGAAGCTGTATTTTTCAAGACAGATATGAACAATGAATGAAATGTTAATTTTTTTCAAAATAACCTTTTTAGCATTTGACACATTTATTCCAGTTAGTTTTCCATTGTTTGAAGCACCTCTGGATTTCTAATCTTTTGATATGGTGTGAAACTGCACAGTTGTATTTCTTTGAATGTCTTCCACATTCACAGATCTTACTTTTTGTGTTGACTTTTCCATTAAAAAAAATGATTTTAATGCCATGTCAACCTGTCTAGTGTTATTTTATGCTAAGAGGTAAGGTAATTGGGAACATTGTACCTCTATTTTTTGTGTTGGTTTCTAAAGTAATTTGCACACAGTTTTATGATATCAAGTATTTCTATCACATATAAATAATTTTTAAACAGATCTATTCAACCCATAGATAGGACTCTAAATGGTTCTACCACTCCAGGTCAGAGTGGAACTGGAAGAAATGGCTACTGCATACACGGCAGATCTTCAGAACTGTATCCTCACCATTAGATGTAACTTAGTGTCATTTCAGGACACTCCTTTTTGGAGAGGGTTTTTATTACTCAACAGGAGATACAGTCAGTATATTTTAAGCCTTGTTGACAGGGTAGAGTTTAAGAAAAAATTTCACTGAGTCTTGTAAATATGAGGAGTTTTGCTCTTACACATTCTTTACTTTCAAACTGCTTAAAAAGTATTGCGATTTCTCCCAAATCCTATCCTTGACATTCAGTATACTTATACTAACATATCTTCTATTGTCTGAAACTCTTCTAAAATACTTCTTTTGGTGTATTTTTTAAATGTCCTCTATATTCTCAAATCTTATAACTGAGATGAATTTTCTGCTTAGGAAACAAGAAAATGTTGAATCGAGTTAGTTCTGATGAAAAATGACAGTGTTCTACTTGTGATTTTACTAATCAATCCTGTGTTTTGCCAAAAAGAGTTAATCAAAAAGTATCAAGGTCAGCTTCAAAATCTTTTTTCAAGTAAGCATTAATTCATCTAGACAGCAGTCTAGATATTTAGATATCATCACTCTATGAGAAAAATTGCTCAAATGTTCATGAACAAAACAGAATTCCATGAAGGAAAACAATTTTTCCTCCTTAGAAAATCAAAGATTTTCCCTCATATATTTTGTATGAAATTTTATGACATTTTGTCTATCAATTCATTGTTACATGACTGACTTATATTTATGGTATTAATGTTTGGTTCTTTGAGTTAGAAATAACTATCTGTGGGTGTTGTTATTAATTGAGAGTTCAGGTTTCAAATCTCTTTTGTCCATCAGCAGAGAGCTATTTACTTGGTCAACTAATGCCAGCTGGGTTAAAAATAGAATGACTTTACGTGATCAGCTAAGTGTAAAAAGATGGACAATTATTGAAGGTAGTGGAAATAAGTGTAGGGGAAAAGTAATAGAGAAGAATCAGATTTTTTTTTTTTGGTGCCATAGTAATATGACAACTGTAGAAGATTCGGAGTTCCAAAGAGAACTATTGACTTTGTGCAAAAAAGTCTAGCATAAAGCCATAAGCTTAAAAATTTCCATATTATCAATCTCCTTAAAGTATCAAAGCACTCACATATATATGAATATCAAATAGCTAGTCAAAATAACACTTGTTGTTGACAGTATTTCATTAAAGATATAAGAAAATGTTGAATGTGTTTTGATTTTTTTTAAATATTTGAATGTTTATTAACATCTCTGGGGTCTTATAATTGGAAGTGAATTATCACATTTTTTTGTATGGAACAATGAGTTGATAAAATGTAAAAAATTAGAACTAAATGAATTAAAATTAACTGTGAAAAGGTGATTAATCAAATATTGAAACTCTATGCTTATTTTCTTTTGAATTTCTTTTAGATTTTATATATATATATATATATATATATATATATATAACATACTGATACAACAGGATGTAAATTTTCTGACTTTATAAGACATTTAATTGTAAATGTAATATAATTAAGGATGATGATTAATTATATTAGTTAATTATTTTATATATAGGAATAAAATGTCTGCTAAAATCTTTGAAGTGTAAGTCACATGTGAAGGTTAAACAGTATACTTATCACACGAATGGAAGAATGTCAGGTTGACAGGTTATTTTGGAAATCACCAAGGACAACATATTGGAGATTTATGAAATCATTGCTGTAGGCCAGATATTTAAAAGTAAACATTCTGTTGCTTGACTTAGTGTAAGATGATAAAAGAAATTTAATAACACATGTCCTTACAATTGTTAGTGGATGAGATAATAAAATATTACATAAGCAGAGTTATTTATTTTAGTTGGTTTAATTTAGAGTTCAGAGGCAGAGACAGTCAGTTGAGTTCAGAGATTTGGGCCCTTTAAGGTAAAAGGGATGAGAAGGGGGAAGAAATGGAAGTTGGGATTTTGTTTCATCTACCACCCACAAATTTCCCTTCGTTTCTATGTAACAGATAAATTCTTTCAATATTTCTCTCGTGTTTCAATGACTGGCTGCTATGAAATGTCACAATCAGAAAATAAACTTTTCATATCTAAAAGAAATAATGAGTCATTTTGTACTTTGAGAAATATAACACTTATTGATAATCGAAATGGTGCCATGGTGTTACATAAAGTCAGACATTATTTTCCATCCAACATTATACATATATATATATATAGATTTATACACATATATTTAACTTGAAGTCATGGCACTTATATGTGTTATGAGATACTTTTTTCCCTGGTTTTGGTAAAAGTTATTCATAAAACCTAAAGTGAAAAGAAATTGTTTTGAATATTTTTGGAATATCTAACTGTTTGACTTCATTGTAAAAACTGGTCAAAAGTTATATATATATATATATATATATAAGAGGGAGCGCAAGAAAGAGGGAGTTATCTCTTACTTTCCAGTTATCTCTTCCAAGTCGATGTCAAAATTAAAAACACAGTTTCAACACTCATATATAGCTAAATCAAAATCAAAATAAATCAATGTTCTATTTAATCACCAGGCTTCTGCCCATTGGAGTGTTAGGATAAAAAGACCGAAAAACAGTAATTTAAAAAAAAGTGCTTCTTCAATGAGATGTTACCAAATGTTTGGAGCATTTGATCCTTAAAAAGATGATTTTCTATAACTTGCATTTTCTACTTTAAAGAAGATTATTTTTATTTTTTTATTACATTACACCTGGTTTAAATTCAGAATTTTCCTTCTCCTAGACTTGTTATCATTCTGATCTATTATTTACTCATAATTGGGAGAAAAAAAATGGATTCAGACTTTTTCCAAGAGCAGAATCACAAAGTGTCCAGGAATTGAACTATGAATCACCAATTCCATTTCCTACAATGATGACCATTACACCACTGCTATCTTATGGTAGGAAAAATATCCATACCACACTTAGTTTACATGCACACTGATGAATTCCCCAAACTTTTGGATGGTCTCTTATTAAAAACAATTTTCCAAAATAACTATTTTTAACATTACTTTCTTGACTGGAATGTTTTCTTATTATCCGAGTCCATCACCAAAAATCTGTTTTCTTTTGTTTTGATTTGTTTGTTTTTGTTTTTTGTAACCACCTGGGATAGGAATGTTTGTTTTATTTTATTAATTTGTTGACGGTTTTTTATAACTGTTTTTAGACTGTGGAAGGAAGTTGTATTCAGATAAACATGTTTAGTAACAAAAAAATTTAAAGAATGAAGAAAAGAAAAGAAATGGTTCGTTCATTTAAAACCGAATGAATGAAAAAGAATGTGATGTGGTGTTATCAAATAGTAAATAATTAATCTATAAGTAATTTGAAGAGTCACTTTCAAAGGAATATTCTAGAAATTTTTAACTGTCTTGAAAACCTCTTCAAACAGTGTGGGTAATAAAAATTTGGCAACATTTTTTCCATAGTTGATAATTGTTTATATTTAGAATCACCTGAATAATTATTCTGAAAAAAAAAACAAAAAAAAACTATTTCTTTTTCTGTTTCCTTTTTTTCTTTCATATGTTTAAAACTCTTCTTCCAAAAGTTTCTTTTTAAATTCTTCTGTAAACACTTATTTCAAAAAAATTTTTTCACACATTTTCTTTATTCTTAACCCTTCGACCCAGCACAAAAATGCTATTCCAAGGTGATACACCGGAAGGAAGTGACACATTCCAATGGCCAGTAATCGAAAGAGATCGCGTGGGCGGATTAAGGCTTATGAGGTGGGACAAGGTGAAGGTTCCATTGTGCCACTACAGTGATGCACCAGAAGAGAGTAACCTCTGAACTGCATGACAGTTATTTCCGCTTGATGACGATTAAACATTCGATTTCAAAGATCCAGTAGGCGATCATGTGGGCGTTGAGTTATTATTTAACTCAGTTGAGTTCAGGGTGCCAAGCAGTTGCCAGCAGACTCCCAGAGGGTTAGAGACGAGATGTCGTAGGGAAGGCCACACCAGACCGAGGGGGCCCTCGGAAAGCCCCGATGGAGTAGACCCCAACATCAGGAGAACAAGAAAGACACAACGTGACGGTCATAACAGTGGAGTCAAAATATGAAGTTTATGTTCGGTCTCCAGCACCCTCTCACATGCAAATCTTGAACAACCCTTTCGAAACCCTTGCAATAAAGTGAGAGATAATTATATTTGAAAAGAAGTCTTCCTGCATCTTTATCCTGCATTGTTTCTTCCTGTGTCTTCCTCTTGCGTCTTTGTCCTTGCGTCTGTTTAATTATTGTGTCGTTGTGATGCTGTAGATGACTATATAACATTAATTCATTTATAGGAAATCTAAAGATTCAGTTGAAAATGAATATTTTGATTTTTTAAAAAAAACTATCTTCAAAACCTTCAACATCAGATGGTCACAAAAATTTTACAAAATTTTTTCACATATTTATAACTGTTCATGCTTTGTATTAAAAATCTTCTGTTGTTATTTTCTGAAAGAACAAAAAATTCACATCCCTTTTTATTCTTTATCATTTCTGTCTTCTTTCTCGCCATTCAGCTTTTATTCTTCTGTAAATGGTAAATTATTTTTCTAAAAGTTCATTTTCTGATATGTTCTCTATATGTTTACCCTTAATTTATTTGTAAGGATCTTAAAGATTCACTTTAAAATGTGTATTAAGGAAATTTCTGAATTGCCTTCAAAACATATTCACACCTATTTGAAGGTGACAAAAATTTGGCACTTGTTCATATTTTCTATTGAGAGTCTTGTTGTTGCTATTATTTCTGAAAGTACAAAAAATTTCACATCCTTTTTATTTTCTATTTCCATCTCTCTTCTTTTTTGCTATTTTCTTTCTCTATTTTTTTGTGTTTCTTTTTTTTTTATTTATTCCTTCCTTCTCAAATCTGATATCAGTCAACTTCTTTCTCATATTTTCTTGTAGATCCCACCAATTTTCCTTTGCTTTGTCTTTAATATATATAAATATATTTTACCCTTTTATTTCTTTTTATAATTTTCCTTTAATCTATTCTTTTTTGTTCTTCCATTTTCTCAAGAAGACAAATGGCTGATGTCAATGTTGGTCAAATGTAAAATGATAAGCCATGCCATTCAAAAACCTCATTTGGCATAACAAGATGGCCAACTAAGAGGTCATTCTTTTATTTTATTTCATTTTTGTCTTCTTCAACCAATAAAATGCTTTGTAATCTCTCATCTTCCAACAGTCTAATAGCTAATTGCCATTCAGTGATCACACCAAGAATACTAGGTAACTTGATGCATCAATTTACTTGTTCTGCACATGCATGAACATCACTGCAGATAAATCTCTGTTAACACAGTATGTTTGATGTGTTGCAACTGAAACTTGCCTGATCAGGTATGTCACGAAACACTGGACACTACCCACCCACAACTCTGCAGGAAGGACACTCTTTCACTTGATGTAACAGTTTTTACTTTATTCTCCGTCTTGTAATAGAGGAGAAAATTATCACGGTGATGCACTTGGTAACAAGTCTAACTACAGTGATGCACATTAAAATCAAATACTCCCTTTCACATTTCAGGAACAACACTTTACATGTAAAAGACAGAAAAAATTCAAGATCATAAAACTCTTTTCTGACAACTATCTTTTAAGTTGACAATCTGTTGAACATAACCCAGCCAGATGCATACATAAAGTGAAGTATTATCAATGGCTTATGAGTAGATAAAATAAAGAAATAAGAACTGGCAGACATGATACAAGCATTATTTTATTTTTTCTTCTGTCACTCTTCCTAACTCTCTCTCTCTCTCTCTCTCTCTCTCTCTCTCTCTCTCTCTCTCTTCTTTTTCTATCTATATATTCCTCATTCTTTTTCATTCACACTTCATATCTCGTTTCTTTTCAAGTTATCTGTTTTGAGTGATAATGAGAAGTTATGAGCATAATATATTGGATTTAGATATCACAGTTTTATATTGGCTGTAGTTGTTTAAGTAAAAATCTTTTGCTGCCATATTTGGTAGCATTTTCTGACCAATTGATTTTATCACATTAAACAATTCAACTAATATAATGAAACAACTTGGAGAAGATGAAGAATCCCAGACTTGCCAATCAAGAATTATCCCAGTTTTTAAAGACACTAAACCCCTATGAATCTGATTTGTTAAAAAAATACCAGTGTTTTCAAGTTACTGGATTTTTTTTTTAATGTTTTATCCCAACAAATCATTTATTTCAATTAATAAATATAGCCTGTCTGAAGTTATACAAATCAAATAAATTTCAATAACTTAAAAAGTTTTGAACCAATATTTATCAAATTTAAATTCATCTACTTCCATTCTTAGTAAAATATTCAACTAAATTTTCTTTATTTTAAATGGTTAGTTGTTGAGATATTTAGAATTTATAAAAGTAGACTGATTGAAGTTACTATGCAGATTAAACTAATATTGGCTTAAGACCTCTGAAATCAAATAAAAACTATTTTTCTTTTTATCCATAATATATGTTGAAACATGGGTAAAGGGAAGGATACAACAGCAGCTGAAAAACAAAAAATAAGAGTTACTGAGTGGGGGAATGTCCACTTTGGAGATATCAAAGGAGCTTTGCAGAGATCATCAAAAGAATATAAAACTAAATTGAGAACTCAAAGTTAAGGAAAATGCTTCAAGAACTTGAGATGAATGTAAACTAAAGTAAGTAACAGTGAAACAACCACTTTTAACCCGCATATTTGAATAGGCTGGAATTCTGGGAATCAAGAAAGACAAAAAGTGTAGAATATTTTGTGAAATGGGATCTGTAAAAAAACCTGCAAAACATATTTTAAAGCATCAAAAATGAACCAAGAAATACAGGAAAATTGACTTTCCTAAAGTAATTTTCACAGAATAATCTCAAGTAATATTTAATGGACCTGATGGGCTAAAGGATGGATTTTATCCAATTCAGATATGCTTGTATCTAAAAGAAGGCAACAAGGAGTTAGCAGTGTGATAATATGGGCAGGAATTCTCTACCAAACTATTATTGAACCATTCAAAGTCAAAGAGTTAAACTAAACAGTGCTAATTATTGTGATTTTATAACCAAGACTTTCTTTCCATGGTACAAATTTCAGTCTCTCAGTTTCAAAGTGAAGTGTGTACAAGGTGCCTTCAACAAGTTTCCAGACTATTTTTGTACAGGCATTTAAAATTAGTTGTCTAAATTTCTGAGACGAAGCTTGATGATTTTTATCATTAAGAGTTTTCGGACCATTGTCTTCACCTTTATTGTTATTTCCTCCGGCCTTCTTCAGGTGTTCGTCAAACTCAGGAACCTCCTCGGAACTTCAAACTACATCCTATACTGAATCCATAGGGGTCGTCTGTTTTAATTCCATTAGCCAAAACAGGGTACAAGTGTTAAATATTCCTTTATTGTTACTCACCTATAGTCAGGATTGAGCCTGCAACCTCAAGATGATTGTCTCCTTAGAAGCTTGGGGAACCAACACCTATAACCATTACACCATGTGTCCTGCTGGACAATTCAAAGTGAATTTTTGAGACTTATAAACTTAATGTTCTTACTTGACTAGAATTACTGCTGTTAAGTATGATTTTTTACCTGTGCTCATACATGTTTTGAATTTTAAAAAATCTGAATATGAGCACAGATAAAAAATCATACATAACAGTAGTAATTCTAGTCAAGTAAGAACATTAAGTTTATAAGTCCCAAAAATTCACTTTATTTTGTCCAGCAGGACCCATGGTGTTATGGTTATAGGTGTTGGTTCTCTAAGGAGACAATCATCTGGAGGTTGCAGGTTCAATCCTGACTACAGGCAAATAACAACACAGGAACACTTGTACCTGTCCATGGCATTTAAAATTGGTGTAGACTCTTGAAAATTCAGTTTGTTATTGCTATACATCATATGAGATGACTGACCAATTTTTATGATTTCAGCTTCAAAGGAACTGCTACAGCAGGAATTCGAATACACCCTACTAAAGCCTGATTATCACAGCTGGTGAATTTCTAAAATGCAATCTGGACGTGAGGAAGAATAATAGGCAATAGAATTGTTTTAAACTTGGAAAAAATGCCACAGAAATGTATGGAATGTTTTAGACTGCTTTTGGAGCATCTTGCATGAATCGAGCAAGAGTTTTTGAGTGGCATAAGAGATTCAAGGAAGCCAGGGAGTCTGTTCGGGATGATAAGAGGTGTGGGAGGAGTAAGGAAGTCAGAACACCAGAGTTGATGGTCCAAATAAAGAATTTTATGGATAAGGACTATCGTGTGTCTATAGAGACAATAAGTGCACAGTTTGATATCAGTGTGGGAACTGTACACACAATTATTCGTGAGGAACTGAAGATGCGGAAGATTTGTGCAAAGTTTGTCCCAAGGGTGCTCAGAGAAAATCAGAAAGAAAGACATTGTTGACAGCAGGGAGATGGTCGAGCTGATCAATTCTGATCCAGCAGTTCTTGATGCTCTGGTGACCTGCAATGAAAGCTGAATCTACTGCTATGACCCAGTGACCAATAGACAGAGTTCCTTGTGGAAGCATGCTGGCTCTCCCAGACCAAGAAGGCTAGATAGAACAAATCCTCCCACAATGATCCCTTTTTTTGACAGCACTGGCATTATCTACATGCACTGGGTTCCCAATAGACAGACAGTTAACAAGGAATATTATGTTGAGGTTTTAAGGGAGTTCAGGAAGAGATTCTGTTGGAAGAGGCCAGCACTCTTCAAATCGGGTCAGTGGCATTTCTACCAGAACAATGCACCAGTCCACAAATCCATCCTTGTCACTGACTATTTGACCAAGATGGGCATCAACACAGTTCCTCAGCCTCCCTATAGTCCAGACCTTGCTCCCTGTGACTTTTGGTTATTCCCTAAGCTCAAGGAAAAACTTATAGGTTGTCATTATGAGACAATCGAGGAGATGGAGGAGGCTGTGATGAAGGTCATTGACACGCTCCCACAAGAGGACTTCCATGGGGCCTTCCAGAAGTTGTTGGAATGGTACAAGTGGATTGCAACTGGAGGAGATTACTTTAAAAGGGACTTGAGTTTCATGCGTATACTCTCAATAAAAGTGCCCATACGAAAAATGTCTGTAAACTTATTTAATGAGCCTTGTATTTATCCACAACAATGCTCCTTTTCATGTATCTAAGGTTACCTATGAGTTCTTTGAGCATAAAATATTTTCAGAAAACAAGGAATGGCCACAATTAAGTCCTGACCTGAATCCCATTGAAAATTTATCGTCAATTATGAAGATGAAATTATATGAAAGTCTCAAACAATATAAAAGCAAGGCAGACCTATGAGAAGTAATTAAAACTACTGTGTTGGAAACTGAGCCTCCTGAATTAAAAATATTAACAAATTCTATGGCTGTTATTGAAAAGAGAGGTTACTATATATCAATGTTAAGGATTCAGTGTCTCATCATATATGTTTGTTATTTGTTTTATTATACTTGTTGATCAACTTTTGATCATTTGTTACCTTTTTATTGAAATAAAAAGTGATTATTTGGTTTTGACCTATAACTTTTGATAACAATTTTTTAGAATACATCAAATTACCTCAATAAAATATATTGATACAAGCTAAAATTTTACTCAGGCTTTGTTTTAACATCTAATTTGATTGTTTAAAATTTGACATTTTTTCATAACGAAATTAAAATTTTTGAGGTTTATGAGATTTACTTAATGAATTTAAACAGGGTGGATATATACTCTAATTATTAATCAGAAATTCACTTAGACAGGTGTCCCCAAGTTGGTTTTATTCTTGCCACATCAATCCTTTTTCAAGTGTCTGTTATTATCATTGTAACCTTCAGAGAATTTCAAACCAAACTCTATACTCAATCCATTGGGAGTATATTGTTCTCATTTCACTATTAATGTTTAGAGAATATCTCATATAAATTAATTCTCTTTTGAGATGTTGCTTGTTTTTCTACTGAATCAGAGGATATAACTTAACATGCACTACCCATCTCAGGGATTGAACTCATGATTATCAAGTAACTAGAAACACTTTAACCACTGTTTATATTCATTGCATCATTGTACTATAACTTGGAGCCAAACATAATTTAGTCTACCTCTTCAACTAAACCAGTACATCTGTAAATAATGATTATTAATCAGCTCTGAGATTCATATAAAAAATACACACCTGACTTCACAACTAAACAAAGATTATTCTATTATTATTTGCTGTGTGATTTTCTTAAAAATCCTAAAATACTATTTTGCAGGTTGAGATATAGTAACACTGAGTAAATTATGTGCTTTGAAGATGTTGTTAATTATAGATAATAAAGTCTTTTGTTTTGTATTCTTTTTAACATTTCTTTTCTCAAACAATGAGACATTTCCTTCAAAAATGAAAGTCTTTTCAATTAATGCTATTTCCTCTGAAAAATCTTCCATTGAACAATGTCAACGCTTCTTTGCCAATAATAGTAGCTTCAGTTTTAAGCTCTAACATTCAGTCAGAATTCACTTGGGAGCAATTGGTCAGAATTTTGATTAGTCTATGACCAGAAATACTTAACATCACATATTTGTCCATAAATTTCTTTTCTGCCAGAGGTTTTGTATTCAGGGAAAATAATCTTGAATGTTAAATTCAGTTGTGCCCATAAATAACTTCACCCAGAATCAATTTTTTCATAAAAAGGTAATTATCTTAACCAAAAATACCAAGATCTTATAATTTATTATGGAACATTATACAATGCTGTAGAATTTGTAAGTAAATAGTACCTAATAATATCCATTAATTGCATAATGTCCAATTAGAAATAATAAAATCCTAATACATTGGTTAGGAAGAAAACATTTTATAAAGAATTGCTTGAGATTTACTCATTTATGGGTGATACGATATTTAAAATCTTAATATGAGGATCATTAAATAAGTTTACAGACTTTTTTCGTATTGGCACTTCTATTGATAGTACACACATGAAATTCTAGTCCCCTTCGAAGTAATCTCCTCCGGCTGCAATGCACTTGTTGTAGCATTCTAACAACTTCTGGAAGGACCCATGGAAGTCCTCTTGTGGGAGCGTGTCAATGACCTTCATCACAGCCTCTTTCATCTCCTCAATTGTCTCATAACAACAGCCTCTGAGCTTACGGAATAACCAAAAGTCATAGGGAGCAAGGTCTGGACTATAGGGAGGCTGAGGAACTGTGTTGATGCCCATCTTGGTCAAATAGTCTATGGCTTTTATAAATGTTTGAGATAAGGATTAAAATAATTTTGAATTACATTTACTCTTAAAACATTTGCTAACATCAAAGGTGCAGCAATCTCTCTAACATACTTCTTATCTGTCAACCTATTAAGATAAACGTATTCCTAATGAGGATAAAAAGTATCTTAATAAGGGTTATTGTCATAGGAAATGGAATCGGTGATCTGAGTTGAAATCCTGAACCTTGTTTGCATTTCATTTTATGCTAATGCTCTTGGGAAAGGCATGAATCCATCTTTCCCTTCCAGCTATGTGTAAATAATTGTGCAGACAAGGGTTTTTAGCTTTGGCTGGGCAACCAGTCTAAGAGAAAGAAAACTATGATTTCAAGACTAGTTTTACTTTACTTAGAAATTAACCTTGTGTCACATCCCGCCTGTGGCAGAGGAGTTGGCTAAATACATCCTTTTTATCTGTCTTGTTACATTCTAGAATTCTCTAAGGTGTATTTTAGACAAAAAACAACATCTTTAATTCCAGGAAATACAGTATTGATTACTTTTATATAATTCTATGATCTATCAAATTAACAAAGTAACCTACTTAAGGTTAAGATTATCATACATATTTTTCATTGACTTTTTTTATTTTCATTTAAGTAGTTGTTTTGCTGAGTGATAGCCATTAAATGTGTTCACAAAATATACAGTGTTTTGGGTATGACACTTAACTATATCCTGTGTTGAAGTTCCAGTTCTGGGTAGTGTGGAGTCACCCTTTCATTATTATTAACCTCCTAACACTGACCCAGAATAATAATATCTGTTAGGGTTCCTTGTAGAGGTTCAACAGATCTGTTTGAAAGCATGTTTAAAATGATTCTGAACTACATTTAACTTAGTATGAAGTGTTTACCTGTTTGAAATGATTGTAAAGATACATTTTTGGTGCCATAACAGAAGACGATAATTAATCCACTGACTTTGCATAAAATAACCCAACTCACAAAAAAACACATCAGTCATATATAAAAGACTGACTAGTTGAAATGTATTCCTTAGAATTTGTTTCTTGATATGTTAAATTGTGTTAACATTTGTGATTTATTTGTTGACTGTTCTCCTTCAGCTGAGTCTTGTGTTTAATCTAACACACACACACACACACACACACACACACATATATATATATATATATATATATATATATATATATATATATATATATATATATATATATGTTCTAATAGTGAAGTTTGCTTTGTTGACACACAATCTCCTTTCTTTCTTTTTTCTTTCTTTTTTCTTTCTTTCAATGTACAACATTAGAATTGAGTGCTGAAACTTGCCCAAACAAATTTTATGTAAAACATTGTAAAAATAATTAGTTTGTTTTTGCCTTATTTTTCCAAACACTTGAAATATTTAGTTTCTTAGTATTAAAAATGACTAAACTAAGTGGAAGTATAAGAATTGGTTGTAAAGTCAATAGACATTGGTAAAAAAAAACAAAGCTTTATACACCAGGTTCAAATCCGGTTGATGCTATATTACAAACATGATTATTGTTTTATTGTCACCAGAATGTGTTTACCTAATCCCTCTGCCACTGGCAGAATGTGTTAGAAAATTAATTTTTAAGCAGTGTAAAACTTTTCTTCACCTAGCACCAAGTCTGCACTGCTATTTACTCATAGCTGGAGGGGACAGATTGATTTATGCCTTTATCACGGGCATTGGCACAAAGTGAAACGCAAACAGCCTCATTTAGGGTTTGAACTCAGTTCCTTGATTCCATTTTCTATGATGATAACTTTTATGCATAGCATGACTCCTAACATCAGTAAAGTAATCATTTAATGATCAGTAAAGTAAATGAAAGTTTTAATGTATTTTGTTCAATAACTCCTACTCATAGTTATTATTGGAAGGAATGGACTTGGTGAGCTAAGTTCAAATCCTGAACTAAGCAGCTTGTGTGAATGCCCTTGAAAAAGGCATGGGTCTATCTCTTCACCCAGCCCCACCTATTGGTAAATATTAGAGTAGACTAGGTTCTTTAGCCTTGGTACAGCAACCAATCTAGGAGAAAAGTAAATTCTGAATTCAAACTGGCAGTAATTAACTTAAAATTTAACTTTGTATCACATCCTGTCTGTTGTTGATGGATTGGGTAAATATACAGAGGTGTCAAAATCATTTTGTTTTGTTGGTCAGATCGAAGTATGAATTAGATCTCATAGACTGGATAAGAACACTTATTCAGAAAAACCCTATTCATAGTGTAAACCAAATCAACAAAAGGGTCAACACACATTATAACAACTTTATCAACCATGAAGAAAAAGAAGAATTTGAGGAATTTGCAAAGTTTGTTTGCAGAGATGTAAGAAACAATCACCCACTTGGTATACAGTCTTTATGAGTAAGAATCCTTAGAGTGAGAATGGAGATAGAAATTGTCGGAATATATTAAGGTTTAATGCTTAAAAATAAACTATTTTATAGCCTCAATAAATATGTATTTAACAGAATATTTCAAAATTAAAAAGATAATGATAATGATAGATTTTTTTGATGGAGTAAACATGACAAAGGGATAGATCTGGTCTACAGTTGAATGTTTGACACTGCTAATTAATAAGATAAGGATTAAAATGAATTTATCTATTTAACTGTTCAAATGACACAAACTTTCTTTACAGCTTCAACCTATTTATAACCTAATGATTTTAAATGAGTGACTCACTTTATTTTTAATCAGTCTTTAGTTGCTGATATTTCATTAATTTCCCATTAGTCACCTTTGAGACTTTGGACTTTCAACACTTCAAGATAAATGATAATCTTAATGTTTTTCATTATATATGATTAAGAATATGTGCAGCTGTTGGATATAAAGCAGTACTGTACTAGTAAAACCCAGGGCTGACTTAGAACCAATTAAACCAATTGCTCCGAAGTGGGCTCTTTATTTACAGGGATGGTGCACCAGGTTAATCTACTTTAGTCTTCTCAAAAGTTTTCCACATTTTTAGAAAATCTCTTATTTCACTAAATTGTTACTCAGGATTTTTTTTCTCTAGAACTTTCAGTTAAATCTTTAATATCATCATAAAAACAATAACACATTGCAACACTCACCTAATGTCACATTGCTGGTTTTACAGGGAAAAGTAAGGCTTGTAATTTTCTTAAAATATCGAGAGCATTGATTTTTTTTTATTCTGTTGGTATATTTTACTTGAATTAAATATATTAAGTACAAAATAGCAACAAAACTTACTTTCATTTGGAAATAAACTCAAGTTCAAATTCTGGTTGAGGTTGTTTGCATTACATTTTTCATTAATGTTCTTGGGAAAGTCATTAATCCATCTCTTCTTCTTTCAACTATTTGTCTGCTCTCTAGCTTTTGTAAGGCAACCAGTTTAAGAGAAGGAAAACTCTAAATTCAACTGCTTTGTCTTCCACTGCCAGCCATAGGTAGATAGTCACCTTGATAGGACAACCATCTAAGAGAAGGAAATCTCTGAAAACTCTTATTAATATTCTGCTGACACTGATTCTAAATCCTATGAGTTGGTCAACACAGAATCATTCCCAGTTCGGAAAATTCTGCTTGATAAATGGACCTGACAAATGAAAATGAGCTTTGTCACAACAGCATCAGTTGTACCATTTTTCAAGATGTCCTTGAAAGATGCTTTGCAAATACATTAATCACTTTCCTTAAGTTCCAGTACAGCCATCATTTTGTATGGATGCAAGTTAATGTCTGCATATAAAACTCTCCTAAAACTCCATTCAGACATTCTCAAAATCAGAACATGGTTTAAGGCAGAAGACTGTAGAGATTTGGTAAAAACCCTCCTTCATTACTACAATATTTTCTCATGTTTGAACGCTGTGAGGCCAACTAAATGATTTCCTATTTAAAACTGAACCTGTCTCTCTGAAATTTCCAACTGACAACAATATGGTTTTCCTGTCAGGAACTCTTCTGAGTCAACCTACTCCACAATGCTCACAAAATAATTGCTGCATTGCTATGATAGTCTCCATTTTTCAAGTAAGTTTCAATTACAAATGCACAATGTTCATCATTCCATGCCATGATGACAACTGAAGTTGCATGGCTGCTGCTACTGCTGCTGCTCAAAGACATACCCTCCACCCACACACAGCTATAAATGGTGGACTCTGTATATTTCTAATCATTCAGTACCATGTTATCTATACAGGCTTCTCTTTGACCCACAAAATTAAACAAATTTGTGACTAGGTAATAAATGGTACCTACACATCCCTGATTAACTTCTCCATCACCACTCACACTAAATAATTCTTGACCCCTTAGTTAAACACTTTAAATGCAATATCTGGCAAATTCTTACCTTATCATAAACAAAAAAATTTCAAAGACTTAGGGTCTTCCTTAGTTCTACTCAAAAATCTTTCTTTTTGTAAAATGTTTCTGTTCTATAATAGCATTTATATTTGCATTTAAATCTATTACAGTAAATGTAATATGTATTATAAGACAGAGATAGTAAAATATTATATCTGTCCTATAATTTGAGTTATATTTGCACTTATATTTTATATATTAACAGCTTTGTAGAAATTGATATGGAATTGTTACAGTTATTTTCATAGCTTGATAGTCAACCAAGTACAATACTAATTGTTTATATTTGTTGGTTGGTTGGTTGGTTGGTTGTTTTGTTTTACTGTGTATCAACCCTTTTCAGGCCATTTAATGCCAAATTAAGTCATTTTGATAAAAGTTTCAAACAATTCAGTTTAGTATAAATATAGTTTTTTGTTTACACATAATTAGATATCAAAACATTTCAAACAATTCAATTTAGCATAAGTACAGTTTAAATGTCAAAAACAGTTCTATTTCAAACAATTCAGTTTAACATAAGAACCAGTTTAAACGCACAATTAAATGTAAAAGCAGCTAATTTCAAACAATTCTGTTTAGCATAATTACATGGTTTAGTCCCATTTGACCCATATATAGGACCCTATCAGGTGCTACGACTCTAGGCCAGTGTGGACCTGGGAATGATAGCAATGAAGGAGTAGTCTGCATTCTTCAGAGGGCCAGCATTACTGAAGCTTCACCATCAGATTGTTTAGTGTCATATCTAGGACACTCATTGTGGGTGATGCAGTCAGTGTATGCTAGAGCCCCAGCTGACTGGGCCAGTTAACATTTGCGGACATTTTTCTCAGTTACAACAAAAATTACTCAATAAGATCAATATTCTACTTGACTTCAAACCAATGTTTGATATAGAACTTTATCCAAATTACTATCAACGACATTTTACTGCATTAAAATTGTATGGCTATACAAGACTAAGACTTTTAATGATTATATATTATGTACAGGTGACATTTGGCACAAGGTCATAGTCCTTGATAAATATTTATGGGGGACCAAACAGTGGTGGGTAAAGAATTTTAGTAGTGATGACAACAATGTGAGGGACAAGCCAAGTTCAACACAGATGACAAATCACAAACACGTGCACGAGATTAATGAAACAAATATGTCAACATTTTGATTTATCTAATAGTTTCTAATGAATTTATATATATATATATATATATATATATATATATATATATATATATATATATATATATATATATATTTATAATCTTGCTTGAATCATGTTTGATGACATATGAACAAGAGAGATAAAATTTTCACTGCTGTGAAAAAACAATTTCCTTTTGCAGATTTTTCCAAGCATGGCATGCAATCTCTTCTTGATTAGTCAAAATGTGTTACCAGTGGTGAAGACAATCAAGAAAAAAATAACACTTTAGAGCTGAGAACTTGCACTATACAAAAGTGTTATGCTTCCTGTATATGCTGTAGTTTTTGTGTTAATAAATAAGGCACTTCACTTTAAGACATCTGTTAATCTATATATATACAGTATAAAATTGCACCACTTCTGAAACCAAAAACAAAATTGAAACACATAGGTGTATATTATTTTTGAATTGATACATATTCATAATTTTGTTTGCAGAGGTTTGATGCAGGAGTTTGTTGATAAATGAAAATATTCATTTTCATTGTATATTTAACTAGAAATAACTAAATGCTGATATCTTTGGTTTTAAAAAAAATTAATGTTTCTCAATAAAAAAAAAAAAAAAACATATACAAGGTGCATACAATAAATTTCCACTTTTATTGATATATATATATATATATATATATATATATATATATATATATATATACTATTTATTGATGGCAATATTAATATATATATATATATATATATATATATATATATATATATATATAAGTGGTGCATTCAATAAGTTTCCAGACTTTTTTTTGTATAGGCATTTAAAATTGTCCTAGACTCTTGAAAATTCTCTATGTTATTGCTTTACACCTTATGAGATGAAAGATCAATTTTTATGATTTCAGCTTCAAATGAACAGCTGCAGCAGGAATTCGAATACACCCTGATTGTCTCAGCTGGTGAATTTCAAAAATGCAATCTGGACATGAGGGCACTTTAGAAGAATGATATGCAATAAAATTCTGTTTTAAACTTGGAAAAAATGCCACAGAATGCTTCAGACTGCTTTTGGAGCATCTTACATGAATCAAGCATCAGTTTTTTAGTGGCATAAGAGATTCAAGGAAGCCAGAAAGCCTATGAGGGATGATGAGAGGTGTGAGAGGAGTAAGGAAGTCAATACACCAGAGTTGATTGGCCAAAGGGATAGAGTTAGGATTAGCATTACTATGTTGAGGTTTTAAGAGAGTTCAGAAAGAGATTCCATCAGAAGAGACCAGTACTCTTCAAATCGGAGGGGGGTCAGTAGCATTTCCACCCGGACAATGCACCAGTCCACAACACCATCCTTGTCACAGACTATTTGACCAAGATGGGCATCAACACAGTTCCTCAGCCTCCCTATAGTCCAGACCTTGCTCCCTCTGACTTTTGGTGATACCCTAAGCTCAGAGGCTGTCATTATGAAACAATTGAGGAGATGAAAGAGGCTGTGATGAAGGTCATTGACATGGTCCCACCAGAGGACTTCTATGGGGCCTTCCAGAAGTTGTTGGAACGGTAAAACAAGTGCATTGCAGCAGGAGGAGATTACTTCAAAGGGGACTAGAGTTTCATGTGTGTACTATCAATAAAAGTGCCCATACGAAAAAAGTCTGTAAACTTATTTAATGATCCTCATGTATATATATATATATATATATGTATGTATGTATGTATGTATGTATGTATGTATGTATGTATGTATGTATGTATGTATTTATAAAAAGTTGTAGGTGATCATAGTCGAGGGTTACCAGAAGGCTCTCTTTTCAATAGGTACTACACCAAGTGGTAGGTAAGAAAGGGCGCTATATATATATATATATATGTATATATATATGTATATATATATGTATATATATATATATATATTTGTTTCATTAATCCTACCTGTGACATTATAAGTTATATAAACAGCCAATTAATGTTAGATGATTGTAAATAAAAATATGATATAAATAATGTATGTCTAATTATAACACACACACACACACACACACACACACACATATCAAATACATATATATATATATGTATCAAATATATAAATATATATATATATATATATATATATATATATATATATATATATGAGTTACCTCATCCAAATTGGTGAAGAGGTTTACATATATATATATATATATATATATATACATATATATATATATATATATATATATATATATATATATATATATATATATATATATAAACCTCTTCACCAATTTGGATGCGGTAACTCATTTTAGCAAGCTGTCAGTTTTGTGCCAAAGGCAAGATAACTAATCTTATAATAGTGTGTTATTCATTCAGAAAATGTTAGCATTACTTTGTGCAAACAAATTAAATTTGCATATTTACTTTGATGATGTGAAAACTAATGAATATATAAGCAACTTTGTACTTTAGTATTAAATTTTTCATTTTAACACATTTCAGTATATTTTACATTTAGTTGTTATTCTATGATAAATATTAGTTGATTTTTATAGAAATTAAACTTTATACATACAATGAAGACTTTCTATTTCATCAATTTTTTATAAGAATCTAGCACAGGATTTGCAAACATTAAAAAATTGGCAGTAAACTGCTTAAGAAGGACAATGATAAAAAAGCTGAAGAGACCAGGTTATTCATTTGAGTAATGAGTCTGATCTACAGTGCTTTTATCTTTTGTCAGCATGATAGGGAAACCTATGCTTGATAGATCAAACACAAATAGATATTTTAGAATAGCTCATTACCGTATTGAGTTTGATCTACACTAGGTGCTCCACACGTGAAGTTTGGTGCCAGACTAAACTATATATATATATATATATATATATATATATATATATAAGAGAAGTTACTATGAAATAAAACCAGCAGTTTGCATAGTCACAAGTTATTTTGCTTTGCTTGTCACTGAGCTGCAGCTTTGTAGATGCAGAGAGTGACATAAGTGTCATGTCAATGTATTTCACTATAAGCCAACAATGTACAGATGTTTTACAACTTTATTATCTTATGCATTTCATATATTTTTCACAAGTTGAAGTAGATATTAATCAGGGTATTTGTATTGTAACTTAGTTGGTAAAAATGGCTATCATCACTCAAGATGTGGCAATCATCGTATGTATGTGGTATGTTCTTTATATATATATATATATATATACATATATATATACCATACATATGTATTCTATATATATATATATATATATATATATATATATTTATATTCCCTCTCTCTTTTAGTCTGTATGTCTATCTGTCAGTCTGTCTGTCTCTCTTTCTCTCTCTTTATATATATATGTATATACCCAACCCTTCCATTTAAAGAAAGGATATGACACAAGGTTAATTTTGAAGTAGAGTTATATATATATATTATGGTCATCCACAGACAAACTGTTTCATTGTGTGGCTAGACATGTGAAATGCTTGAAGCTGAGAAAAAAACCTGGCTGACTTTGTGCCAATCAGATATTCTACCACACAGCCATAAGCAAACTCAGCATGTGAAGGGATTTTAACACATATGTATCACTTAAGTTTTGTTTACATATATAGACTTACATATATACACTTAATGGCTATTGAGTGCTCAATTCATTAGAAGAATTTGCATTACACGAGTGACAACCAACAATTTTTTATCATCCACAAACAGACTGTTTCATTGTATTGCAACTCATCAGTGTGACTAGACACACAAGATGCTTGAAGCTGGGATTGAAAACCAGCCGGCATAAAGTCAAACAGATATTCTACCACATAGCTCTAAATGTTATATATATATATATATATATATATATTTTGTAAATTCTTTCTGTATATGTGTGTGTGTGTGTGTGATCAAGAAAATATTGATATGTAATTGTAAGTAAATCAATTTTATTTAATTGCATTATATTAATCTCTTGATGTTCTGTATCCCAAATAGCTAAATTCTATCAGTTCTGTTTATGCTCAAAATTTCTCTCTGTGAGTATCTTAAGTTGTTCTTGTTCGTTTTTGTTATTTTATCATTCACTAAATGTCACTTTTTAATGATTCTTTTCTTGTCTACTGGCCCTTTCAATTTTAAGATTGTTGTGTCAATACAATTTACAATGAATGAATTTGTAGTTTCTTTAAGTGATTCTAAGATGTTTGATTCATGATGCAATATTCCATTTGCTTTCTATTTTATTCTTTTTGATAATATTTTAAAGTTGTTGTCCTAGTACATTCTTATTATCATCTGGAGGACTGGGGCAAAAATTAAGGGGTTTTATTTAGTTTTTTGAATATATCTATTGTAAATATGTTACTTCAGTTGTTACTCATCTTTTTATTGCTGTTGTTGCGATAAGTTTTTCTCGGCTTCTTTCCAATTGTTTTGGTTCTGAAACCGACCTTGTGTTTTGAAAAACTGCTGTTGTTATTCATGAATTGTATTGGTGGGTTCTCTGTTGGAGTCGGTATTTTGTCATCATAGAGTGTTTTTTCCCATAGTTGAGTCCCTCCATTTTTTTATTTCTTGTGAGTTTTTGTCAAGATAACATTGTTAGATTCAGTATTGGAATTTGTGTTCATATTATTTTTAGGTGTATTTTAGGATCTATCTTAATGGATGCATACATTGTAGGTTGATTTTTGAATGTGTTTCTAATTTGGTTAGTAATTGGTTTTATATTTTTGTTGGTATGTGGTTTTATTTCTATTTCCTTTAGCTTCTCTTTAGTGTTTTATTGTCATTTTTGAAGGTTGGTTTGTGTAATTACTTTTTTTTTAAATGGTTTTCACTTCTTCCTTTTGTTGTTTGTTCTGATTGTGTTTTTGTTCCATTTAGCTTTTTATGTTTTACTGTTTTAATTTAGTTGAGTTATTCTGGGGGTTTTTCATGGTATTTGGTTAGGGTTGTTTTTAACTCTTTTGTATTCTAGGAGATCTGTCAATTTTTAAAAGTTTTATCTTAGAGATGACCAATGTTATTTTTTTGTTTCTGTAATTGCTTTCTTACAGAATTTGAATGTTTTTATTTTTTTTAAATCCAATGATTATTTTATAATTTGTTCATGCTATGATTATACAAAATATATTATCATAAATGCTTATAAATGGTTCATGTTCAATTCTGAAATTGAGTGGAATCAGTTAATCACAGTTTAAAAAAAGTATAAGTGTGATTTGATATATATATATATATATATATTATATATATATATATATTATATATATATATATTTGGGTATATGTGGCTAAGAAGTATGACAGAAAAATGAAGACCTGGTTATGGAAAATAACAATTTATATGCATAAATTGATATAAATTATTATCAACAAATCAGTTTTCATTTTTTCAGTCACATCATTGGATATTATTACTAAGAATTTTATACACACAGACACAGACACACACACACACATATATACATGTACATATATATATACTGTAGTGCCCATAAGTTAAGGAACGGAACAACAACAAATATTTAAATGACTTTTACTTGAAAAAATTTGCATGTACAAAATTTTCCCAAAACATACTATGAACATATATGTATTATTACATATAAAGTTTTCTAAATTTTTTTTTTTACTGTAAATTGATAGTGAACTAAAAAAACAAAAATATCCATTTTGCCATTGTTAAAAGTTAAGAAATGCTGTTGATTTATAGTAATTTAGGTAATTTTTTAGCAACTTGATTACTAATTTGATTTCTAGTCAACTGTCATACATCGTTGGAAGTATTTTGAAGCAAAGAGGGAGGTGAAAGCCTATAATTGTTTAATTCGAAAAGTAAAAAAGCTCATTTTAGCAAATCATGAGAAGGCAAATCGTATTCTGAAATTGCTGGCATCGTATGAAGGTATGAAGGGGCACTCCACATTCCCCAAAGCTCCAACATAACTGGAACCTCACTATCTAATTGTTTAGTTTCATATCCAGGACACTTGTTGGGTGGGGTCTTACCCCTCTCTTGGGAAGCAAATGGTGTCTGCTACAGCCCCGTATATATATATATCATCATCATTATGTCGTGCTGCAGGCACGGATATCCCTGACCCTCTTCACCACTTCTCTCTATCAATCATCGCCTCTGGTAGGTCTTCAGGGCTACATCCCATATCCTCACATAGCAGCTGAATGTATGTTCGAGCTGGTCATCCTGCTTTTGCCCGGCCATATGTGGGGGTCTGTAGGAGTACATCACTCATGAGCTCATCCTGCTTCTCAGCAGTGTCCTGCATGTCTGGTTCGTCTAGCTAGGATTGTTTTCGTGATGGGATGCAGGTGGCCGTATAGTTGGTGCCTTGTGGGGTGTTGCCACCAGACTTGTTCAATACTGCTAGCAGCATTCTTGTGTAATTGCCATCCAGCTTCTTCTCCAGCCGTTTAGTTAGCGTCCAAGAAGTGCATCCATACAGCAGTATTGATACAACCACTGCCTGGAAGAAACTGCATTTCATTTATCAGTCAGGTCTGATTTCCATATGACAATAGCCTATCGATAGCTGTCCATGCCTTCGTTAGCCGGCTGTGTCAATGTCCTTTTCAGTTGATGAGACGCTGCTTCCTAGGTAGGTGAATTTGTCTACTAGTTTCAAAGAGGTTCCGTCTAGTGTGGTGATGTTGCTTGGTTGATTATAGCCCATATATTCCATTTTGTATGCATTGACATGGAGGCCAATGCCTGCGGCCGCTCATTCCAAACTATACAGTAGTGTTTCGGCTTGGTTGGGTGTATTTGCCAGTATCGCTATGTCATCGGCCTAGTCGGCGATGGTAATTGTTTTTGTGGGGTGCCTTCTGCTTCTTTTCTTTGTCACCTCGAAGCCATTTTCTCTGATTTTATCAATCGATGTTCTAAACACGTAATCTAGACAGATGATAAAGAGGTATGGGCTAACGTGTCTCTTAGTAGCACTCCTGCTACAATGACGAAGTATTCTGTGTCTCCATCTGATGAACAACTTTCACTTTGGTGTTTCTATAGAGAATCGTTATTGCTGCTACGGTTTCTTTAGGTAGGCCGTGGGCTAGTAGGATTTGTTCCATTTTTCCTCTGTGAATGGAATCGAAGGCCTTGTAAAGTCAACAAATAGTAATGTCACTTGTAGGTTTTTTGCCCGTATGCCTTAAGGATTCTATGGATGGTCCAATATTTGTGAGGTCATGGATCTATTCTTCGGAAGCCATTTTGGTTTTTCCTAAGGATGTTGTCGATTTTGGGTTCTATTTGGTTTCATAGTAGGGCCTTGTAACTTTTGGCTACTTGGATGTAAGTGTTATGCTCGATAGTTCTTGGCTAATCCGAGGTCACCCTTTTTAGGGAAAGGGAGGATGCATCCCTTCATCCATCTGTCTATCGTATTTTGATTATAGACTGCGTTGCAGTGTCGGAGCAATATGTCGTCAAATTTATATATATATATATATATATTCATCCCTGCCGATCTTTGATGTTACACATTTGTTGCAAGGTGGGTTGAACCAATATATATATAAATTGTTATTATATATGTATTTATTCATATTTATTATGATAATATACACATACATGAATATACATATATATATGCATGTATATATCATGAGGATATATATGCATATATATATATATATGTAAATATCGATATATGTATATGTATTACAATAATATATATATATATATTTTTGTATATAAATAGATATATAAATATATGTATACATATATTCATATATGTATATATATATATTACAGTGGCCCCGAAACCATGCCTGAACCCAGTCATCATCTGATGAAGGCTTTGTTAGAAGCAATGCTGTTGTATAAACATTAGTTATTGTATGATACCTACTATATATAATTTGTGTATATATATTACGGTAGTATGTATCTGATAATATATACATATACATATTTATATATCATGACAATTAATACATGTATATATATATAGATAGATAGATAGATATTATGATTACATATGTTTTTGCATATTATGCTTTTATATATATAAATATTATTCTCTATAGCTTTCATGGATTGCACTCTATAGGAACTGTTGGTAATATGTATTTGAAGAAATGAAAAATTGCTTTTTCTTCACTAAGAATGCAGGTTTATGAGTGATTTTGAGTTGTGTGTATTAAAATTAACTTATTATTTTGGCAACCATTCCAATGTGAGTTCTTCTGTTAAAACTCCTTAATAGATTGTGAACCTGATTTTAAAAGTTCAGAAAAAAATTTTTATTTTTTGTATTTATCTAACAATTTAATTCTATTAAGAAACAATGCAAAACCATAAAGTATGAAAAAATGCCTTGTTATGTTGATTATAATAAAATTTTGTTATTACTGCATTAAAGGCAAATTATCTGTTTGTTCATGTACTTTTGAGCAGTACTACACACACACACACTCACACACACACACACACACACACACACACACACATAGAAATTAAAAATAATTATTTTGTTGAAGTTTCAGGAAAGTTTTATTAAAAATCAAATTTTGGATGTGTGTGGTATAACATATATTCTTATAAGGAAATGGACTCAATGGAGGCCATTTATATTTGTTTTAATTCCCTTGGGAATCCATCTCTTCTTGCTTCAGCCATGGATAAAGTAATTGGGGAAACTAGGTTTTCTAGCTTTGTTAGGGCAACAAGCCTTGGAGAAGGAAAGATTCTGCATTCAAAATCCAAAGGATATTTTTTGGAAGAATCTGTGGCACATTGCTGCATTATTCTTGTTATCAGCTTATCCAAAAAGTGTAGTTGGTTTTTGTGAAGTCTTCATTATGATAAACAAATAACCTATGGAGGTAGTCCAGTGGTTGACATCCTTAACTGAACTGTTGGGATCATAAAGGCCCAAACAGTTCAGTTAAGGATATGAGGTCAATTAGAGAGTTCATCATGTGGATGATATATATATATATATAGCGGTTTCGGAAATTTGTTATTTTCCCGAACACTATATTTTTTTTAGGCAACACAAATGAATTACGAAACTTTGCTTTAACAACACAACAACGAAAGTTCTTTATTTGCAGCTTTGAATATGGTTTGCTTTTGGTGCTGCAAGACTCATGGAGTTTAGGCTTGTTAGTGTTGGAGACGAAATGGCTTAGCGGGATGTTGAGATGGCAGTGTGTTGCTGGACGTGTGAGGGATGTGTTTAAAGTCACCGTGTAGTTTTGTATCTGGTTTTTGGAGGAGAGTATGCATTATCTCCATTAATGTGGGCCAGAGTTGAAATGATAGCTTGTGTGTCGAGAGCGGAGTTACGCTTGGATCGACATAGCCAATTTTTGGGGTGACACAAAGTTGGGCCTGTCCGAGGCATGTTGTATGTTTCTAATTTATGTTCAACTGAGATTCCTTGTCAGAAATCCATAAATTAGGTGGTTCCCTCATTGAGTGTCCATGTTGCTGCTGCTAGTGTTAAAGCCACAGTGAGATGTCCACACTGGGTGGCTTGTCTAGCTAAAAAGCATCGCTAAGCAGGGACGACCAGAGGAACGTCTGTTCTGGTCGCCATCTCACGCTGAAGAGACTGGGTTAGGCCGCTCACCCGTTTTGCTAGCCGGAAATGAAGGTCCGGGCTGAATAGGATGTCATCCTGATTGGGTGAAATTCAGTGTTGAATTAGATTGCGCGCCAAAACAAAATACGAGATTTTCCTCTTCTCTACATATATATATATTGTCTGTTTTTTTCTGCTCATAATTTAGTTTCTGAATAAACTTGAAACCATGTGATTGTCCTTTCACTAGATATCCCTTTTCAGAAGGGAAAAACAATATGTTTTTCCATGCTGAAAAAGAAGATTTTCTATTTCTTTTTTGTTTCTTTTTTCTGTCAGACAAGACTCTTCTGCAGTCTATTGAAAAACTACAATTACAGTTTAACTGATAACTTAATCTCAGTAATAATGCAAGAAGAGCTGCTTCTTACATCAACCATTAAAAGTCAGAAATGATTTACAGCAGACATTATTTTCTTCTTCATCATTTCTTTTTCTGCAGCCATTGACAAGTGCATCATCTTGATCTGAAGATTGAGCTAACCATTAATCTTCTTTTATTGCTGAATCAATCTGAACTGCAGCCAAAGATTTTATAACTTGATTTCAGTTTTAATGTGTCTGTCTTTAAAAGGCTTAAAAGTTCAGCAACTCAGAAAAAAATTGAAATTGAAATTGAAGAAAAGAAGAAAAAATCATTTGAATTCTCAATCAATTTCAATCCAAGATAAATTGAGCTGAGGTTGAATGTAATCTGAAGACATGGCTAAGGCTTTAATCATTAATTATGACTCCATGGACTTGTAAGCATGACTCAGCAATAGATTAACTGATAGCTATATTATCTTAATGCTTATTGAATAATGATTTTTATGATTCCTGATCATTGAAGGAAATAAGTCTGACAGTCATGATAGAAATCAATCATAAGATTACTGAAAATAAACAATAATTATGCATATGTCAGTGTATTATCTTCAATATTTTCAACAGTCTATTTAATTTTCACCGCCAGTGAGACTTAGAAATGAATCTCCCTCAGAACTGTAAACCACCACTAAAAAAATGTGTTCAGGTAGACACTAATTGGCACCTGATGGAGAGGCTCTAATTCTAAATCTCTACAGATTGTGGAGTCACCCTTACATTGCCATTACTCCCAGGCTTACTCTAACTTAGAGTAGTAGTACTGTTAGTGACCTAGCTATGGATCAAATGAATATGTTTGAAAATTGTCTTCGATAGAAATACTTGGTTCTATATAACTGTGCAAATTTTTTGCATGAAGAATACTTGGAGTTATAATTGTTTACAAATGATTATCATTATTATTTGAAGCAATATAATTGCTTCCAATAAAAGACTGACTTCAGTATTAAATAACCTTACAATATTTCAATTTTTTTTAAATATCTTCATTGTTTAATAATATTAACTAGAAGTTAAATTTGTTTCACAAAAATATTCCCTCAGAGAAAGAAGAAAATTCCTTGTAGTGAAAGTAGAAGAAAGATATTAGAACCCCAGTTCCACAATTTCAAAGTTGATCTTTTGAAATACAAACAAAATAAAGATAACTTGTGTATGTTCATATTGGAAAGTCAGAATTTGTTTTAACATTGTATTTATATTGTATTTATATTGTATATTGGATCTCTCCATCTAAAAGTGGTGAGATCCTATATACAATATAAATATATATCATCATCATCATCATCATGCTGAACTGACAGTGCAAATTCTTTTGTTTTTTCACTGTCCATCACTCTTGCAATTTCTCTAAATGGTATCCAGTGTTCTCATAGAGTTGATGAAAGTAAGTTTTTACTAGTCAGCCAACACTAGTGTGTCCATGTGTTGGAGTCCATAGGAGAAGGTCACTCATAAGTGCCCAACATGTCTCGTTCATCTTACATGTGTGATGGGAGATAAATAGCAAAAAAATTAGTGGCAAAAATAATCTTATTCTATTTCATTTCGATGCAACCATATTAACATTGCTCACTGTCCTTTCTTTTTTTTTCTTTTTATTTTTGTGTTCATTTCATCAAGGTATTCATTTTCAATTTTCCCTATTTGTTAATCCAATTAGGAAAACCTGTGGTGAAAACTCAGGTGGCATTTTATCTATTAAACATGCTTATATTCACAAGCATGGGCAGAAAATTACGTGAAAGATTTTGATAAAAGCACAAGAATCTCTTCCATTCCCCTTCTCTCCCTAATGTTATTTGTTTTGTTTTTATCTACAGTTTTTTAAATCTAATTCATAGATTTATTTTCTCTGGAAAAGTGATGATTGCAAATAATTTACATGTAATGTGCATAGACTTGAATTTATCACTACATATTTATCCAACTGCCCTGAAAATTGGCAGGAATTGACACAAGTCAATTCTTAAATGGAATATAGCCAGTTTAAATTCAGAGATTTCTTTCTCTATGAGAGGTAGTCAGATCAAGGCTAAAGAACTAAGTCTGCCCTACTATTTACTTTAGCTAGGAAGTTGGATTCAAACCTTTCTTAATAATGTTAGCATTTTAACTAACAATCTAACCAGCAAAACCAAATGATTTTGATATCTGTGTGTTTACCCAACCCCTCTGTTGCACTAGATTATTTTTTAAGTGGCGTACAGCTACTTTGAATTCAGTGTTTTCTTCTCCTAGACTGGTTGTTATACCAAAGCTAAAAAGCCTAGTCTGTCCAACAATCTATTCATAGCTGGGGGAAGAAGACATGGACTCATACCTCTCCCAAATGGGATTAGCACAAAGTGGAATGATAAATTTTTCATCCAGGATCTGAGGTCATTGGGTCCATGTCCTATAGTAATAACCATTATGCCATGCATACCTCCCAAAATGTTGAATTTATCATTGCATTACAAATGCTTTCAATCAATAAAATATAGCTATAAATAAACAGAATACACAAATACAGCTAGAATAATTTCATTGACACAACTTATAGGATGGAAAAATTTTATCCCAAATATTTTGATATTCCAACAGCAACAGTTATGTAAGTAGTATTGATCTGAAATAAATAACAAGTTTTCTTTGTGATTTGAAGCTTGCATCCTCATTTTTGGTTGCCTATTTGTTCAGGACAGTACTTTACCAATTAGACTATGAAAGCCCACCAGCTTTCCTTCAAATTAATTTCTTATCCTTGCTGATAGCTTAACAGTTTTGGATAAAAAAAATCAAAAGAAATAAGAAAAAAGAAAAATTTTTCAAAAGAACATAGTGATGCCAATGCTTCATCAAAGAAATGTGTACAGGTCATCCACAAATTACTATGTAAGTAAAATTTCATGTTTACATTAACAATAGAAATAGAAAGGGGTACTTAAAGGTTCTTGGCTCAAACAAGAAGAGAATGACCTTCTTTTGAATATATATATGTATATATATAAATATATATATATATATATATATATATATATATATATATATATATATATATATATATTAGAAGGTTAAAACAATCTGAGAAATGATGAGCTAAATGTGTTGAACTGCAAATTGAAGTTATGTAATTGAAAGCTTCATGGTACTTGGTCATTCCTTTACTACTTGCTTGGTTGATTGTTTTCACAGCATGTCAACTATTATCAGGTTACCTAATGCTAAAGTAATTTTTTTTTTAACAATTATATGGTTTCAAGTAATTCATGGTAATTATTATTTGTAAATAGTTATAGCTTCAAGTAATTATTCTTAATACTAATGATTTATATACAATTATATGGTCTCAAGTAACTATTCCTATTTAATAATAATATATATATACCCTTATATGGTTTCAAGTAACTAATAATAATTATCCTTTTATAATTAATTATAGCTTGAAGTAATTATTCTTAATACAAATAATTTGTGCTAAGTTATATGGCTTCAAATATTATATGGTACTAATAATTTTCAAACAGATTTATTTGACCCAAACAAGTATGACCACACTGGCTTAGAGTGGACCTGGGAGCATTGGTTCAGCCAAGAACTTTTCAGCACCCTGTTTTATAACCTTATTAAAAATAATTTTATGGTAGATTCCCTATGGCTGGATTACAACATTTGAGTGAGTTTGAATTCCACTCATGCTATTATATACACTTTTGGATTAATACCCTTGGGATAGGTAAGAACTATCTTAACCCCTAAGCTATGGGTTAAATAACATCACTACTGTTCTTCTACTAGGATGGCTGTGGTATTTAATATGACTATTATTCTCAAAATCATCTCATTTTTCCACCATTTATTTTATATGTTTTTTTCACTGGTATGATGACATGGTAGAATAATGAAACAGAAATATTGCCAATAATTTTGAGAAAAGTTATTATTCTTTCAAGAGTTATTCAAACAATTGAATTTGTTCTTTGTATATTAACCAATGTAAGACCTTAACCCCCTTTGGCTTTCTAGTATCTTGTACCTGAACTCACCGAATTCTAAATAAAGAATGAGTATAACATATTCAAACTTCATTCTGGTGTGCAGACATCTTTGTTTAAGCTATTCATCATTCCATTAAAAGAAAAGCAGTAAATAGTCACTATGATAAGCTCTTTATTATTAGTAACTGATGTGACCTTATTGGGCTTATGGTATGCAGTAAAATAGCACTGAGCTCAAAATATTGACCATACCCTGTTAAAGGTTTTCTCATTAGACAACATTTTTTAATACAAATAATATGTAGGACCAATTTGAAGATATCAACATGAAAGACATTTTGTCCTTCTAGTGAGAAATAAAATTATACAAAGACTATAAATGTAAACATGATCAATACCATGAAATGTAATTATTGAAAAAAAACAATTTCAGAGAATTTCAACATATTCAAACCAAAAAAAAATCTTATGAAACAATTTCAGAAAAATGTGAATATAAAGGCATAATGTACATGGTTTCCTAACTTCTAAGCATAAAATAACCCCAGGTGGGTTGACATGCCATTAAAAGCAATGAATCCCTCAATCAATATATTGACTCAAAGGGTTAACAGCAAAAATTAATCCAAATTTTAGAGCATATTTTACTCCTCATTTCATAGTTTATTTCCCACATAATTTCTCTTGACATTGAGTAAGTTTTTTAATCATATCCATTTTATTAATATTTTAACAGCCCCTCTCTTTAATTCTATTTCAATTCCTCAAATAAAAGAATATAACAAATAAACATATGAAAAATATTGCAGGCTTCATGTTACTAAGTATCAATCTGGCCACAGTTGCATTCAACATCATCTATTTGCTAACAAATGCTATTAAATTTCCTTTTTCTTTCAAAAAGCACTTTCTTCATTTTTTGCGGTTTACAAAAAAGTTACTTTTTTTAATTTCATCTTCTTCCTTTAATTACACTTCATACTTTATTACTACAGTTGGCTCAATATTTATTCAGGGCTCTGTGGCTACCATGAACACCCCCAAAATGCTTGATTGGTTTATTTTGTTTGTTTCTAATTTATTATGCCAGTTGGTATACCAGCGCACTAAAAAATAGCAGTGTATTCAATAAAAGCTTAGATTTTTTTTACAATGGATATGTTAACAATCAAACATTGGCTAGTGATAATTTTGTTTAGGTTGATTAGATGGGGACAAATTAGATATTCTCTAAACAAGATGCACCTGTGAAAATAAGCAAAAGCTGTCATGTGGTTGATTGGAAATGTGTATGTGTTATGAAATGATATGTGCAGATGCCCACATGAGGGTCTCAGTCAGTTGGATTCAGAGTGAGTCTTGAATCAGTGCCAGCTTGCAGCAGCAGGGTCAAGTCAGCAGATAGAGAACCGTGGTTGCAGTGGGGTGGCCAAGCGGTCCCCTGGTGATGACGGGTTGAGTATGTGTCCTCAAAAGAGAAGACATAAAGCCTTGAAGATATCAGTGAGCAGCCTACAGCAAGCCTCCAGTTGAGTACCCCCGGCCAAGAAGCAGAAGAAGTACTAAGTGATGTCTTGAAGATAACACAGTATGGTATGGTCAAGAGAAAAAGTAATGAGTCAATATAGCATTCAGTTTTTGTCTCCATTAGTTTCCGTCTATCTCTCACACCACAGAAGTTTTGACCCCTTTCGAGAATAAAGTGTGAGAGTTTTTATAAAAGCAAGTGTTGTGGTTCTTCCATTCCTACTGAGTATACAACAGTAATAAGGAATTAAGGAAAGAAGAAACTATTTTTCTCTATGCTAATCTGTCTATGGCCAGTCCTGAAACTTCTGGCATGTTCATGTCTGTTCATTCTTTCTTGTTGTTGGACCAACCTTTCTATTGCCACCATTACTTACACTCCTCATCAACAGTTCCTTGTGAGGTTCTCTTACATAGGCTATTATGCCTTGTAACATAACTGAATCTTGTCAGTGTTTGTTACTTCTTCAAGACCCACTAGATTCCTAACCTTGCTCTTCACATATTCTTTGGTCTTGTACTCCAGGTAAGAAATCAAGGGTAACTTCCTCAGACATTCATTTGATTTTAAACAACTGGATTTAACTTTCTGCCAGCAGTGTCTATAACTCACTTCCCTCTAACACACACTCATGCATACACACACAAATACACATAAATGTGTGTATGTATATATATATATATATATATATATATAAGGTGTTATCAAAACATATGGGGGAAAATCTTTGTATTTCAAAATTTAAAATTTGAAGGGACTTATGTGCACACCAAACACTTATATAAAAAAGGGATGATGTTTAGTTTGTTGTCTAGATGAGTCAGTGTTAATTCTCAAAACTTTTAGTCACCACTCTAGTTACTTTTAAACCAGCAGTTTTTGGTAAAATACAGTGCAAGTGCAACACTTGCCACACTTGGATGTAGACATAGTATAATGGTCATTGTCATAAGAAATGGAATCTATGACTAAAATTCAAATCCCAAATGTGGCTGATCGCATTTCACTTCTCACTCTCAGCTATAAGTAAATAGTCAGGCAGACTGGGTTCTTTAGCCTTAGTAAATCAATTGCTCTTGAAGGTAAACTCTGAAATCAAACCAGCTTTACTCTACTTAGAAATTGCCTTATGTCACATTCTAATCATGGAGGAAGGGTCGGGTAAATACATATTTGGTACACCTTACTACATGATTTTCTAGTTTGCTAAACTGAAAATTCAAGAATAAGATTGAAAGATGTGGAGGACATTAAAAGAAATATAATGGCACATTTTTACATTATATAAAAAGAAGTATTTTAGAGATACATTGTTGACCTTTTGAAGTATCTCACTGGAATAAGCATGTTGAATGCCAAAGGGAATCGCTTGATGAAATTGTTCCATTTTATTGTTCATTTCTGTCTTGGTAAATACTGTTTCAATCTTGATTCTTTTTTTAATACACATCATACATGTGTGTGTGTGTGTGTGTGTGTGTGTGTCTGTGTGTCTGTGTGTCTGTAAAACAGATCTGATGTCAGATCTACCATTCATAAAATGAAAAAAATATTTTTCTAATGTCAAAGTCTCATTCCATTTGGCCAATAGTGGCTTATTTTGTAATCTTATCATCTACAGTGACCTCATATGTGAACACTATAAAGTCTATGTTGATACCTAAGCAAAAAATCAGGTCCCAGTAGCTCTTCATTTGACCATGATTTTCAGACAAGTACACATACAGACATACTATAGCATAACAGTATAGATAATTTCATATGTGTGTGCATGGGGAGTGCATATGTTGGAAGCTGGATATTATTTTGTATGAGGTTGTAAGCATATTATGTTTAGACAGCTAAACTTTACCTTCTGCTCTGTAGAATCCATTTTTGACTTCATGTAATTCCTTACTTATTTTTTGAAGCACTTTTGGATTCAATAAAACACACCATAAACAAAAATCTGTCAACTCTTTTTATTTGCAATCCAAAGAATTTTGGCTTTTCCTTCCTTTATTCTTAGAATTTTAACATTTGTTATAAATCAAAGTGCTCTTTGATTAATTTTAGACCATTTATGATTATCTTTAACCAGTATTTCTGAAATTCAGATTCATTGCTATTACCAATTCCATCTTCTCTGAGTTTTTCTTTTATTTCTTTTGGACATTTGATGGTTTCAGTTTCAGCAAATAAATTTGTTCTAATAGTAAATACTAATGAAATGTATCATTACACACCAATGCCATTACAAGTATGTAGAGAAAAAGTTCTGGTTTTCCTTAAAAACTTATATAATTTACTGTGGCTGCTTCATTTCATCTCTCTGTTAATAACTTAGTTAATATTTTTTTTAAATTGGATTCCAAATAGAGTTATTTTTAAATGCTCTGTTTAACAGCATATGAAATATAAAAAATATCAATGCTCTTTACCTCTGAGCTATTGATGTATGTAAATACTATTAATGTATATAAACAAAAACTGTCCATGATGACTAATTGTAAGAAAAATGTTCCAAACAATATTGGGAAATCTTAATTCATGAATCAGAAAATTGTAACTATCAAATTCGTTTTTTAAAAAATGTAGCTACTCTCACCCCATGTTCAATCTTGTAAACTTCTTGATTTCTTTAGTTTTTTTAATGGATCCATCTTCTACATTATAATTATGCTAAATGTAAGATTTGCTTGAAACTGTATGGAATAGCATCATCTTGAAATCCAAGAAAATTTTATTGAAAATTAAAACCTTTGGATTATATATAAAAAGGATGAAAAAAAATTATCATGCCCAAAATATATATATATATATTATATAAACATAATTCAAATATATTAACCAGAGAGAAACTTATTGATAATTATACAAAATTGCAACATCCATGAGTTCATTGTTTCTTATGTTATTATTATTTGTTTTTTATGCCTTCTCTGGCTTCTCTGCTTACATCAATCTTTTAAATATGCTCAGAAAATATACATTATTAATACAATATCTACATACAGATCAAATTTTGTTTTAATCTTAAAACTCTCAATACTATTGCTGTTTTTGATCTGCAATTTGTTCCTAAAATATACAACTCTATTAGCAAAAAAATTCCATTGGTATATAGACTTAATTTTTGAAATTCATCTTGACAATAAATTCCTAGTTTGAGGAGAAATTTCTTTAAAAATGCTGAACATAATTAGAAATTCCTTTAATTATTTTGAACATTTCAATTAGATTACCTCCCATTCTTCTTTCTTGAGAAGTAGTTAATCCTAATTTTTTTGTCACTCTTCTTCTCTCCAATCTCAGTATCAAACTCCAATTTCCATGTCTTTACACTGAAGGCTAAGCCAGAGTACAATATTGTATATGAGTTCTTATTAAGATTTTATCCTATTTACCCCCCCGCCCCGCGCTTGGGCAAGATATGACGCAAGGTCAATTTTTAAGCAGAGTTTAACAGGTTTGAATTCAGAGTTTTCCTTCTCCTAGACTAGTTGCCTCACCAAGGCTGAAGAACCCAGTCTGTCCTACTATTTACCCATAGCTAGAGGGAGAATAATTGGATTCATACCTTTCCCAAGGGTATTAGTGCTATGTGAAATCCAATCAGTCTCGTCCAGGATTTGATCTCGTGTCACTATGTCCATTTCCTACGACGATAACTATTACACCATGGGCACCTCTTATTAGGATTTTATATATTTTTAAAATATTTGCCTCTCTTGAAATAGAATTTCTAACTATCCAGCCAATCATTCTATTTGCCTTTGATACAATAGACAAAATATGATTGTCAGCTTTAAATATATCATCAAATCCAACCCCCTAGATTGCACTCCTCATTTACTTTCTTAATTTCCTTGTTGCCTAATTTATATTCGACTTGTTTTTGGATCCAGTTTGTAGTACTTCATATTTTTCTATATTAAATCTTAATTTCCTAATACCTTCCCGATATGACAATTCATTTAGATCCATCTATGTTGTTTCTTTTGATAACAGTCTAAAAAGTACTTTGATATCATCTGCAAATAGTTTTATTTTTGATTTTGAATCATTAGGTAAATCATTTATGAATATTAAAAACAACAGAGGTCTTAGTACTGCACCCTGAAGTGTATATTTTGTGTTTCAGAATAATTGTTATCAGTTTTTACTTTCATTGTTCTTTCTATCAGTCAAAATGTATCTTGGAATATTTATTATTTTTTAGAAACACCTAATTTTTTCATTTTCATCAGTAAATGATAGAGAGATAGCATATCAAATGCCTTGCTAAAATCCAAATATATAATATCCACATTATCCCTTTCCATCAAATATTAATTTATAATATCAATACTTTCCAAAATATCAGATTATGTTGATTACAATTTATATCATCTCCAATAAAATCTAAAAAAATTTTCAAAAACATTATACAAGATACATGTTAAAGAAACTGGTAAGTAATTGCTTTTTAAATGTCTTGAGCCATTTTTTATGTAGTGCTACTACAACTGCTGTTTTCTAAATATATGGAATCATTTGATAAGTATTTTAATATTTTAGGATGTATTTCATCTGGTCCCATACTTAACTAACATTCAACTTAAATAATTATAGTTTTATGTGTTTAGCTCCTATTTTTAGTTCATGCTTAATGTTTTTTGTACCCTCCTCACAAAAACTTTCCACAGATGGACTAATCTCTTCCAAAAAATGAACAGATTGAAAAAATGTTGCTTGTACACCTGCTGTTTCAACTAATGTGTTTGTTAATTCACCTGTCATGGTAAGATTTGAATTCATAGATTTACAAGGTCAGTGTTCTTTACTTCTGAACTACATAGACATATCAAATAAATATCAAACAAATACATAAATCTATTTGGGATTACAACTCAAAAAAAGTTCTTGAAAAGTATCATTTTCAGCTTGTTCAAAGTTATTCTATACTTTGTTACTTAACATACAAGTCTTAAAATCTATGTTGTCTTTTAAACATAACAGTATTTCATGAGCTGTGATCAAAAAGTATCAAGGTTGAATCTTTAATTTTTCAAATTTAAAATTTAAAGTGCTGATATATAGACGGCTGCCTAGATCACTTAGTTCCAATTCTCAAAACTTTCGATCAGTAGTTTCTTGCACAACACAAGATTGTGAAAGTGCAGCCTCTCTACTGATCAGACCTAACTATGTTCAGTTTATGAATTTTCAATTTAGGATACAAAAAAAGTTGCACAGAGCTGTGGAGTCTGGTGAGAATGGATGGTACTGTACTTGCACAACCCTATGTTTAATCAAGACTGCTAATCAAAAAGTGTTGAGACTGTGTCCATAATTCTTTTAAAAATTGGCACTGATTTATCAAGACATCATCACTTCATCATATAAGATGTTCAGCTATGCACACATCTCAACAATAATCAAGATTTCTGGACATCATGACTTCATTATATAAGTTGGTCATCAGTAATTTAAAATTTTTTTTTTAATTTCAAAAAATATAAAACTTCAGCTTGGATACATTTTGATTACACCTGATATTATATAAATGCATTTGTATATTCATGTAAAGAACAACAATATGCTAAAACACAATTGTTTCATTATAAACATTTGATAAAAATAATAGCGAAATGCCTACAAGCAAAGAAGTACAAAAAATAAAGCATTGCTCACAGTCACTTTGTTTTCTTTGTCATTTTCATGCTATTAAAAAGTTAGTAAATCAATAAAAATACATTCATTGTTTGGATATAAAAAGGGGTGTTCTCTTACAAATTCTTAATTGATTTTTTATGCAGTAGACAAAGGAACTGTGAGGTAACAATACTTCAGTTTATATATATATATATATATATATATATATATATATATATATATATATATATATATATATATATATATATATATATATATATATATATTTGCTAAAATACTAAAGAAGAAAAAATGATATGCCAAAAAAAATTGTTTCACTTCTAAACATTGGATAAAAAAATGCCCAAACAGAGCAATATAAAACTTCAAGTATTGTTACCTCACAGTCCTTTTGTCTTCTCTTACTGGCAGGTTCATGCATTTAAAAAAAAGTACATTTATCAAATTGGAGGGGACAAGGAAATATATATAATGTCTTACCTATGGCCCAGGAGACCAGGGTTCACTCCCAGGTCAAGTCATACCAAAGACTTAAAAATTGGTACTTGGTACTTCCTTGCCTAACACTCAGCATTATAAGGTAAGGATCAAGGTAAAGTGGAGCAATCCAGGGAAAGGAGTAGTGCCCTCCCCTACACCATGGTGTCATAGCTATTGAAAAGGAAGCCTTCAGGTCAACCTCAAATACAGTCGCCAACTTTACTTTATATCTATTACAAAGGATAATACTGGTTATTCAGAAAGACAGTATATATATATATATATATATATAATATATATATATATATATATATATATATATATATATATATATATATATATATATATATTATATATACATTTAATCCATGGAAAATATTGTTCTGAAACCTAAGGTTTCTTGAAGTTTATAACAACATATATATATATATATATATATATATATATATATATATATATATATATATATATATATATACCATCATCAAGTCGCACTGCTTCCATGGATTTCTGTAACTCTCTCTCACCATTTATGCCTATCATCCATTGCTTTCAGCAGATCTTCTAGACTCTATCTTATGTCTGTACAGAGCTGTTGTAGGCAGGTTCTTGTTGGTCAGCCAAAACTGCACATCCATGTGAAAGGGGTCAGTAAGAGAATACCACTTATATGTTTGTCCTTGCTTCTCCAGCAGTGTCTCACATGTCTTGTTCATCTTATTTTGATTGTTTTAGACAAAGGAGGTAATGTTTGAGTGTGTAATTTTGTGTGTGTGTGTGTGTGTGTGTGTGTGTGTGTGTGTGTGTGTGTGTGTGTGTGTGGTGACTGAATGAAATTCATCTGATGATCAAGAACATGAGTTTTATTTTTATATTTTGATGTTTACTGTTACTTTTGTATTCTTAATAGAACTCAGTATTGAGTACTATCATAGTTTTACTGATGTTTCTGTCATTTTAGATTTTATCTAATGATGAGTAACTCACTTTAAAATATATATATATATATATATATATATATATATATATATATATATATATATATATATATATATATATATATATATATAATTTTAAAAGTGAGTTACTCATTATTAGATAAAATCTAAAATGACAGAAACATCAGTAAAACTATGATAGTACTCAATATATATATGATAGTACTCAGTATATATATATATATATATATATATATATATATATATATATATATATATATATATATATATATATATATATATATATATATTGTCCTGGACAAAAAATTAGGTAAGCTTTTTATAAATGAAAGTTTTCGCCATTTTTTTATTCTAATAAATACATGAAATATGTGATAATGTTTTACAACTGTAAATGTGGTATTTCTATGTTAAGTATGTCTTAATATGGGATAACTTTTTCTTTAGAAAATTGAACCCTTTAAATCAGCTACAGTGTACCATATCTGTTTATCTCTGACTACTTCCCACAGCTGGTCAGTGTTTCTAAATTTTCTCCCAACCAATTTGGTATTAATATTTGCCCATATGTTCTCTGTAGCATTAAAATTCTTAACTAACCAGGCCAAAATATCATGGTCACATATTACTGATCAAATAAAGATTTTATTGTTTTTGCTATGTGAGTCAGAACATTATCTTGAAAAATAGCCTGTTGCCTTTAAGTAGCACCAAGCAAATATTTCTTGCAATTTATCTTATAACCTTTTTATATTGATGAACTTCTCAAATTGTACTGACATGCCAAGACGAATTCCCTCTGATACAATAACCATTCTGTCATCAAAGCTTAGAATATGCTGACTCTCCTCTTCATCGGAGTAAGACCATCCCACAAAAATGTGGTGCCCTGAGTGTAACACTAAACTGCATCTGATAATCAGACTTCTGGAGAATGTCAAGTTCCTCTTCATTACCATTACTCCCAGGCCAGCTTTGACACAGTGTGGTAGTACCTGTTAGGCTGCTATCAATGGGTGAAAGAGATCTGTTTTAAAAATTATACATATTCATTAGGATCATGGGCAAAAAAAACATCTTAAGAAACAACTCCACAAAAAATGTGAATATGAATGTACACTGAATACAAGTTCCTAACTGCTAAACATAAAATAACACTATACAGGTTGACATACCATTAAAATCAATCAATAATATAATTCGGCTTTCTTTATTTTCAAAAGTGGTGGAATTCATTGAAGTTTTTATCAAAAATTTGTTTGAGTAAGTTTTAGCAGAGAGAAAATCATAAAAAAATGTACCATAAATATATCTGCACATGTATTATCTGAAACATTTAATTTTAATCATAAAGTTAATTATGATAAATCTATATTTGATATCTTAAAAGCTATGCAAATTTTCAATGAAAGGAGAAAATAATCCATAATATCAAAATAGCAAATATCATCATCATCATAATCAAGGCATTCTAACTGCACAGATTCATTTGTCCATCCATCCTAATTAGCCATCACTCTTAGCAAGTCCTTTTTACTGCACCCAGTGTCCACACAGAGCCGATGAATGTAAGTTTTAAGTTTCTATAAGAAAACATCTCTTATGAATTCAACCTTACTTAGCCAGCATATCTTGCTCATCTTATTTGAATAGTTTATGATGGGAGATAAGTGGCCATACAGCTGCTATTTTGTTAGGTGCTGCTTCCAAGCATTTTGTTAAAGTCCAAGTGTTACAACCATACAGTAGTACTGACATGGCTACTGTTTGGAAGAATTCCTGTTTTAGCAAACAAGAATGTTAAAATGTATGAATTCTGTTTGTTTGCTTTACTTTGATTTGCTTTATTTGTTCAACATCATATTAAACCAATATGAATTATTTAACGCTAGAATTTGATTCATATGTAAAAATTTGATTTTATTCATAGCTATTTATATAATACAAATTATTTGCATTCACTTATATGGTTTCCAATATTTCTATATTATACAAATCATTTTTGCACAATTATATTGATTCAAGTAAGTATTTTTTATTTAATGATTATAATAATTTGTTTTCACACAGTTATATGTCATCAGGCATTTCTATCTAATACAAATAATTTGAAATCCTATCACTTCAAGTATTCCTGGGTAATACAAATAATTTTCAAATAGATCTATTGACCGATAGATGAGACCTTAACCGGTTCACTCCAAATCAGAGTGAACCTGGCAGTAATGGCAATACTCACTATAATCATAGACATCTATTATTAAGTATTCCTATGTAATACTAAATATTTATACACAATTATATGGTTTAGCTATGGGCAAAAAATGAGCTCAGGCACATTTAAAAATGTTATCAATGAAATGTGTTTACAAATCATATATTTATTATATATGCATTAACAGGATTTGGCATTAAATAACCTACAATGCCATAGACCCAAACCAAACCAAACCAAACTAATACAATTAATTTGCGATCAATTATATGGTTTCAAGCAACTAATAATAATAATAATAATCCTTAATAATCAATTATAGCTTCAAGTAACTATTTTCAATGTAAATAATTTGTACACATTTATATGGTAGTGGTAATTTGTACACATTTATATGGTAGTGTTCACCAATGGCCTGGTCGAGTTATGAAAATGGTACTTGATGTCTCCTTGCTTAACATTCAGCATTACAAGGTACGGAAAAGGGTAAAGTGGAGCAATCCAGAGAAAGGAGCAGCGCTCTCCCCTACACATCAGTGTAGTAGCTATTGAAAAGGGAGCCTTTGGGTCACCCTCAACTACGGTTGCCAACTTTACTTATATGGTATCAAGAATTTCAATCTAATAAAGATAATTTTTAAACAGATCCATTTCATTCATAAATGGGAACATAACAGGTACTACCATTCTAGCTCAGAGTGGACTTGGGAGTAATGGCAATGAAGGAGTATTCCATACTCTCTAGAATACCAGAACTAGAACTTCACCACCACCACATATAGCTTAGTGTCATACTTAATGCACTTTTTTTTTAAGTCTTACCTTTTTAAAGATAATTGACTTGGCTTATCCATAGCTCTGTTAACAGGATTTATGAATTATTTCCTATTATAATAATGCAGATATTAAAGACAGAAAAAATTTTTCCTCAATAAATTTAGGAAAAGAATAAATATTTGGTTTGTGCTTTATCATACCCAGCATAATGGTTAATGTCATAAGAAATGATATTCAAATCTGAATTCAAATCCTAGACAAGAATATTTGTATTTCCACTTCATACTAATGGCCTTAGAAAAGGCATGAATCCATCTCTCTCACACACATCCCTGTTATGAGTAAATAATAGAACAAACTGGGTTCTTTAGCCTTGGTTAGGCAGTTTGTCTTGATGAAAGAAAAACTTTGAAATCAAACCAGTTGTACTTCACTCAAAAAGTGACTGTGTGTCACATCCTGCCCATGGCAGAAGGTTTTGAATAAAAGCATATTGGTTGTATAAAAGGATTAAATATCTGGGAAAGGATAAAACAAACAAAAATAAAGTCAAGAAATATTTTGAAAAGAAGGAGATATGAAGATGGTTGAGCAAATAAAAAAAATTGCAAGTTGGGAATTTTTTTTTATGCCAAAAGATTTAGTGCTTAATTTCTTTGCAGTAGAACTAAACTCACTGCAGCCACACCCAAGGTAAAGACAGCTGAAAACAAATATTTTCTAACTTGACTTTTTCTAAGGTTTTTTTCACTCTTGTTAATGCTACAAACTTCAAATTTATGTTTTTCCACCCTTTTATAAACTAGATAGATCTATTTATACCTATGCATAAGCATTAATCCCAAAATGTTTGAAGTAAAAAAGGAAGTGGGTTGCTTTTCTTCAAGACATTATTAAGATGATTTATGTGCTTGTTCAATAAGTTAATTATCTTAAAATTGGTTTGTTTTCATGAGCACATCAGTTATAAAGTTTTTTCTTTAGTTCCAAAGGTTGGATTTGTGGGATTCATTATCTGCCTCTAAGAAATTGGCACCATACAATCTCCTTATCTCAAAGAATTGAATGACCCTTCCATGAAAGCTATCAGATTACTTTTGGGCAAGATGTAGCTCTTTTAGATTTCTCCTTGTAAACTGATATATTCAATATATAGTTGGGAATATTGAACAAACTGAACTTTATCAAAAACTGAAGGCATAATGAATAGATCACTAATGAAAATGGGCCTGATTCAAGTATAGGTTTGTTTTGTTTTTTTATTTAATGGAATATCAACCTATGTGGGTTATTTGATGCTAAAGCCATTCTTGTAGAAGAATAGCAGTGGTGATATCTAACGCATTGCAAGTGAGGATGAGGATCTTCATACTTTTCTCAAAGAGTATTACTCCTAAAGGGAAAATGATAATGTAACTGGTGCTCAAACTCCTTCACAGTCCAGTGCATTAGCCACCACATTACATGGACTCCTCATTACTCACTTCATTACCGGGACTCTTTGTTAGCCACCACATTACATGGACTCTTTATTAGCCATTACATTACATGGACTCTTTATTAGCCACTACATTACACTTCCCATTTCAAGGATTTCAGTAAAGATCACAATAAAAAGAACAATGCAAGAGACATGATTAGGTAACATTAAACAAAAGGCAGAAAGACAGAAAACTAAAACCAAAACTAGTTGAAAATAATTCAAAAATTAATAACTACAAAGAAATAATACTATTTGTCTTATCACTTTTGTTCACTCTTCTCTCTCTCTCTCTCTCTCTCTCTCTCTCTCTCTCTCTCTCTCTCTCTCTCTTTATATATATATATATATTGGGAGATTTTTTTAAATGTTAATGTTTCTGTTGGAGTTCCTTTCTATGATTTTAAAGTCTCCACCTATTGACCATCCTTGTCAACTTATCATTGGAATCTTTTCCGAGTGGTCTTCATAATGATATCTTTTTAATAAACTGTGAGTGATTCCAAGAATATTTTAACTGGGATGGGGAACATGTGGAGACTGTTTTACATTATATCATAAAGGTATTCCCATAAGGGTGTTAATATCTTTTTAAATCCCTTTGTAGAATATTCTGGTACTGAATTGGTTTATATGTGTGTGTTTTATACTTGAAGTCAATATGTAAGTCAAACTAGTAGTAAACTCGCTTTTATCTGATACCAACTAAAAATAAAGGTGTGGTAATACTAATTACATTTAACTGCCATGAATCTGTGAAGGAAAAGTTGAGAAATATTAGGTGGAAAATAGTAAAAAAACATAATGTGTTAAAAAGTCAAGTTGTATAAGTTGACAGTTTGCAGAGGATTTACATAAATTGAACATGAAAACATCAAACTTACTTATCCAAAACTAGTTTGCTAAAATCATATTTTTTCTGTTTTTATTAGCAAAAGATAGATCAAATTAATAACTTCAAAGCAAACAATTGTTTAAGAATCAGAAATTGATTTGTGACTTGAAAATTGCAAAATTCACCTTAGATAGAAAACAATTAAACTGGTTTCTTAATCAAATGTAAATACTTACCCAATCCCTCAGCCAGGATGTGACACAAAGTCAATTTTTTAAGCAGAGTACAGCTGTTTTGAATCCAGAGGTTTCCTTCTCAACTAGTTGCCTAACAAAGGCTAAAGAAATCAGTCTGCCCTACTATTTACACATAGATGTAGAGAGAACAGATGGATTCATGCCTTTCCCATGGACATTATAGTGAACTAAAATGTAGACTCCTCTAAGATTTGAACTCAAGTCACCAATTCCATTTCCTATAGATGATAATCATTATACTAAGTATGCCTCCTTTTTAACCAAATGTATAACTGTATCATTTAATAATCCCATCAAAGAGAAACACTTAAAAACTTGTAGTAATGGCAACAAAAAGGCAACTCCATCTTGCTCTGAACTCCAGAAGTAGAGCCTCTCCACTCAATGCAGTTTAGTGTCATACTCAAGGCACAACATATTTATTGACATTAAAAGTATGAGATGATGATTTGCATGTTGACCCAGTTTATCAAGTAATAATACACACAATTATAAAGTTACAAGAATACTAATGAACAGTTATATATATTGTTTTTTAAATTGCCAATATTTATACATATAAGTTCTTTTTACATTTTCCTCTTAACAAAAAACAAATGGATAAAGTATTTTTATGAGTAGTTTAGTCTAGATATGGACTTGATTTTTGGCCTTGAAGTTGAAATTGTTATGCTACTCAATAGAGAGAAATATTATTCTCAGTTAAAATGAAGAAAAATTTTCAAAAACAATGTATTACCATGATATGTGAAATCTTATCTCATTGCTAAAATTGTCCATAAAGTTTTTAATGAACTCACATCAAGATGAGTCCAGAATAACTTGTTTCATCAAAAATAACACTATTTGGAGGAGAAATGAAAATGAGGGGGCAATACTTTTGACTGGTAGTATATATATATATATATATATATATATATATATATATATATATATAGGCTTCTCATTGTAGTTGTTGCTCCATAGGTTATATTATTTGAGTTTATTAACCGTTTATATTTTGACCAATGTCAAACATTTAGTTTTTAAAATTTATAAAATGATTTGACCAAAGGCATACAGTAATAATTGAGTTAAATAAAAAGGTTCCTTCTTTTCAGAATATGAGAAATGAAAAAAATATGACATTATGAAACAAAAAACAACACTGGCGTTTAATTTCTTAAGAGGATTCAAGAAGGGAATGTTACTTCTTTAAAATGCATTAAATAAAATCTTTAATATATTAACCAGTGGATAAAAGAAGAGTTGAAGAGGCTGAATTCTCAAAACTAGCCGTTGGCAGATAAATCTTGCAAATCTTTAATGGTATTTTACTTTATTTAAGAACAAGATCTTTCAAAAAAAATTCTCATCTTTTTCATTGTTCTTAGGGTTCTTTCAGAATTTATATATTTTGTCTTTCTATTTATGATTATTGGAATCATTTCCTCTTCTTTTCATTTATCCTTACAAATTACCATCTCACTTCTTTATTCAAATATCTCATGCAATCATTTATCTCCCTTAGATTCTCTCCATTCCTTTCTTGTTTTTCTCTTTCTTTATCCGGCCCTGTCAGCAGGGTTTAGAATACACAGACCGTATCCTCAACAGAGAGGTAAGACTCCCCTCCTAAAAAAAGAGGCATCCAGCATCTGATGGTGAGGCTCCAGTTCTGGAGATCTGGGGAGTCTCAAGTATCCCTTCATTAACAATGCAACCAGGTCCACTCTGACACAGAGTGTTAGTACCTGATAGGATCCTATCTATGGGTCAAATAAATCTGTCTATAGGATAATATACAAAGAAACATCTTAAGAAACAACTACACAAAAAATGTAAATATCAATATATAATGAAAATGATTCTCTCACCTCAAGGCATAAAATAACCATAGATGGGTTTACATGCCATTAAAATCAATCAATCATGCTTTCTTCATTCCAATTCTGACACAGAGTGGTAGGACCTGTTAGGATCCAATCTGTAAGTCAAATAGATCCATTTAAATTATTTGTATTAGATAGGAATACTTGATACCATATAACAGTCTTTAAAGAAATTATTATTTTTAAATGGGAATCATTATTTGAAACAATATGATTGTGTATAAATTGATTATTGCTATTATTGTTTGTTACTTGTAATCATATAATTACGCAAAAATAAAAAAACTGATTTTGGAGTAAAATAACCCAACAGGTGTTGACAGGCTGTAAAACCAACTAACTAAACCAAACCTAAGCCTATTGTCAGTAGTTTCCCTTTTAAAATCTATCTTTATTAATCCTTCCTTCTTTAGTCTCTCATTTTTTAAAAATTATTTCCCGCTTTCAATCTCTCAACTACACCTTTTCTCCTCCAATAATTTCTCTTTACTTTTTTTCTCTCTGACAAATTGATTCTTTATCTTTCTTCTTAATGTCCTGATTATGATACTAAACACTGCCTGATTTATAGTCATCTTTTAATAATAATTAACATCATTATCATCTATTTAATCTTCATCATTCAAATTATTTTTAATGATAATTTTTCTTGTCATTTAAAGAATACTTGCTATAGATTATTAAAAATTCTTGTGAATTAGTCAAGGTGTGTTTCTTCTTCTTCTTCTTCTTCTTCTTCTTCCTCTTCTTCTTGAAATGATTATCAGTTGCCCTGTTGATGGGGCTCAGAATATGCCCACAGAATCTTCTACAGAGGCATAAGACACCCCTGAATGGCTATCATGAGTATAACACTAAACTACATCAGGTGGTGAGGTTTCAGTTCTGGACATCTGGGGATTATGGAGTAACTTCTTTCACACCAGCATTAGCTCATGGTTTCTTACTCAAGTGGCTGCAAGTCTACTCAAGTCTCCAGGAATCTTCTCAGTATTCTGGTTGATTTTAATAATGCTATAGTTTAAATGGTCTCTACTCATCCTCTTATTTCAAAGTCCTCCACTCCCTGTACCAGTCCTTTAGTGACTGTACCAAGGATGCCAATTACTATTGGTATCACCATCACTTTTATGTTTCAGAGTTTTTTCAGTTCTCTTGCAAGGTCTAGGTACTTATCTCTCTTTTTGCTTTCTTTCCATTTTAACCTGGCTCCACCAGGATGACAAAGTCAACTATTCAGCAGGTTCTCTTTTTTTTTTTTTTGTTGACTATCTCTAGTTCAGGTCATCTGGCCGAGATTATGTGATCCGTTTGTATCTTAAAATCCCAGTGAAGTTTATGCATCTCATTTTCCAGGACGGATTCTGGTTTGTGCATATACCATTTGTTTGTTTGGTCAAATTTAAACTTTTTGCACAATTTCCCCACCCAGTCATGTCTAGTCTTATATTCTTTTTGCGCAAACTTACTGCATTCACTTATTATGTGATTGATCATTTCATCTCTATCACCACATAACCTACACCTGCTATTTTGTTGTGTCTTGCCTATTTTTGATTTGACATTGGTGTTGTTTTGTGCTGCCATTAGAAAAGATTCAATTTCTCTCTTAAGGTTTCCCTTTCTTAGCCATATTCAAGTTCATTGTTTTTACTCCTTGTGAGTTTTTCACATCAGCATTATCTGATGGCTTTTCACTGGAGTCTGAGTGACAACAATTCTCCTCAAGTCTCCAGGACTCTTCTCAGTATTCTAGCTGATCTCACCAATGCTGTAGTTTGGATTGTCTCCAATTTCCTCTTATTTCTAAGTCCTCTAGTCCTTTTACCAATTCTTTCGTGACCGTACCAAGAGCACTAATTACAATTAGTATAACCATCACTTTCATGTTCCACAGTTTTTTTCAATTCCCTAGCAAGGGCCAGGTACTTATCCTTCTTTTCACTTTCTTTCAACTTTACTCTGTGTTCAGCCAGGACAGCAAAGTCCACAGTTCAGCAAGTTCCCATTTTTTTTGTTGATTATTATTTAAGTTTGGTCGTCTGGCTGAGATTAAGTGATCCATTAGTATTTCAAAATTCCTGAGGAGTTTGTACATCTCATTCTCCAGGATAGCTTCTGGATTGTGCATATGCCATTTGTTTGAATGGTCAAATTTAAATTTCTTGCTCAGTTCCCAGCGGATCACCTTATCCACCCAGTCATGACTAGTCTTATACTCTTTCTGTGCTAATTTGCTGCATTTGCTTATTATGTGATTGATCATTTTATCTCTATCACTACATGCCCTTGGTGTAGTCGTTATCGTCGTAGGAAATGGACACGGCGACACAAGTTCAAATCCTGGACCTGACTGACTGCATTTCACATAGCACTAATACCCTTGGGGAAGGTATGAATCCAATTATTCTCCCTCCAGTTATGGGTAAATAGTAGGACAGACTAGGTTCTTCAGCCTTGGTTAGGCAACTAGTCTAGGAGAAGGAAAACTCTGAATTCAAACCTGTTAAACTCCGCTTAAAAATTGACCGTGTGTCATATCCTGCCCGAGCGGAGGGGTTGGTAAATAGTATCACTACATAAACTACATATGCTGTTTTGCTGCATCTCATCTATTCTTCCTCTGATATAGTTGGTCTTTGTGGCATTGTTTGGTGCTGCTACTAGAAGAGATTCAGTTTCTCTCTTCAGGTTTCTCTTTTCTTAGACACATCCACATTTTCTTGTGTGAGATATTTCTTGTTAGTCACTTAAAACGGCCATTGAGTTATTTTTCTTCCCATTTTTGTTTTCTGGTTATCTCCATTCTGCTGATCCTCATGTTGTCAGTATTGTTTCTGGTAGCTATAATCAGTCTTCTTCCACACTTTTCTATGTAGTCTTCAACTTGTTGTATCGATGCATCAATGCTGTCTTCAATGCTGGCAAGTCCTCTTCCTCTCAACAGATATAGTCTGTCAATGTTATCTTGGAGATGCAAGACCTTATGCATGGTCATTACTTTTCTTGTTCTCCAGTCCATTTGTTTGAGCTCCTCTCTGCTCCACTTCAAGAATAGTCAAGAGATTCTTATGAGGAGGACAGCCCAGGCATTTATCTCTTTGATAAGGTTCCTGTAATGTAGTTTTATCTCCAGTAGCTTTCTGGTTCTCTTGAAATATTCTTTTTTAATTTTTTCTTTCATCTCCACTTGTTTTATTCTTGTTGAGGATGTGTTGATCAATATATAGAAGTTCTCATGTGCCTCTCATCCCCTTGTGGTATCGTTTCTGTTCCTCGGGGAACAGTCCGCTGCTTATCTGTGAGCAGTAGATCTCCTTAATTTGTGCTGTTAGTATTTTGTAATTTCCACATCATTTGTAGGCACATTATGAGTCTATAGTTGTTTGGAGCAGTTCCTTTGAGTGGGTCTTTCTGGATTGGGGTGGTCTTCCCTTTGATCATCCATTTGGGTATGTCAGTTTTCTGTACGCAATTTATTCATTGTGGTAGCCAGTTTATCATAGATGAAGGTGAATTTTTTAAACCAAAATCCATGTATGTCTTGAGTGTGTCAAGGTGTATTTCCACCTTTTGGCCTTCTTCAAGTATCTGCAACTCTGTTTCCATGTTGTTTATCCATTCAGCTTTTTTGTTATGATCTTTCCATTCTCATATTTTGCTCCAAAATCATTTTGTCTCATTCACATCCAGTTGTTGGTATATCTTCACCCATTCTTCCTCTACTTGTTGGTAGAATTTTCTTTCATTGTTTTGGAGCATCCTGTTTTGTCTATCTCAGTATCTTTTAGTCTTTATTCTTTTGCCAGTACTTTTTGATTAGTCTCTTTGAGTTGTATTTTTCGTTTTAGTTTTTGTGCTTTTTCCATTTCGTCAAAGCATATTTTCATGTTCTGTTTTAGTATTTTTGCTTGTTGTCATAGTTTTTTTTTTTATCTGTGATTCTAATCTGAGTTCCCATCTGGGTTTTAACTTTTTATCTGTGGTCTTCACAGGAATCCTGATTTTTTTCACTCACTAATTTTGCTCTTGCATATATCAAATCATTTAATTCTATGATGTTGTTTGTTGGGATATTTGTCAATAAGACATTCACTTTCTTAGATTGAGCTATCCTCCAGTCCTGGTTCCTGAGAGAAGGCAACGTGAGTTTCTTTTCAGACATGATTCTTTTCACGATTTCAACATTCCTTTTCCTTCTTGGGTCAGTGTTTGAATCTTTGTGTTTGTGGTGTATTTCTCATTATCATTTAGTGTTTGGTTTGGAGTTTCTAGTTTTCCGGTATTTAATATCTCGATTATTGTATTAGGGTCTGTTGATATGTTTGCCTATATATTTGTTTGTGTATTTCCAGTATTTCAAGGTCAGGAAACCAACCATTCTTTGTTATTGTCCTAACCTGGTCTATGAGCCTTTGGTTTGTTCTCTGAAATCAAGCAAATTCTGTCCAAATTTCAATCATTCTTTTTCTATACTCTCTTTTTGTGGGTTTTCTCCAAAAATAAGAGTATAGTTCTAGTTTGTTATCTTCTCTAGTCCATTTTCTATGCTGTGGTCTCTGATTTGATTGGTTACTTTGTTCATCATTTGTGTACCGGAAAAAAGAATCGTTTGTGTACCTGAAAGAAGAACAGCCAACATTTGCAGGATGCCAATCAGTTCCCCTATGTTGGGAGCATCTGCTGATCATGACACCCAAACTTGTAGTCTGGACCCCATGTTGAATTATGTTTCAATTTATCATTTTTCATGGGTAGTATCTTGTGGCTATTATTAATATCATTAAGGAGTACAGTTACTTGTAACTTTGTAATTTTGTATAAATTATTGATATAAAGAATAATTACTCAAAGTTATAATTCCTTACAAATAATTTTCATCATTAGTCACTTGAAACCATATAATTGCTTGAAAAAGAAAATAACTTCGGCATTAAATAACCCAACAAAGGTTGACATACTGTAAAAACAACCAACTACAACTTTTCTATTTATTTATTTTTCTCTTATTTCTCAGTCTATTTTAAATTCATAATTCAATCTGTATCTTTATTTTTACTCCCACTAAACCCCACATGAATATTTATTCTTTTTTAGCTTCATTTCTGCTTCATCTTATTCTTATCTTTTAATCTTCCCTTCATTAACCAATGTACACATTTTCCCTGGTGTCTTTCTATATTCTTCTTGCTTTTTTTTCTTTAACTCCTTTTCAAGCACATTTTTTTTCTTTCTTTCTTTCTTTCTTTCTTTACAGAGGAAGACTACTGTCTTCATCTATTGGATATCTGAATGGATTCACAACAATTTCTGTTATAATTATATCCACTAACTGTCTCCCACATAAAAGTCTTTATTTTCTTCCTTTCTGCAAACCTTTTCTTCTTTCCACTCTCACCTTGCTCTTCTTACAATATATTTACTTGTATCCAACATTTTTTTCTCTCTGAGTATACATCATCGTGTTCTATCTGTAAAATCATCTGCTTCTAGATATAACTAGAAAAGAAAATGAATTCAGTTCAAGACAAACAAGCTGAATCGATGAGATTTTGATAGTCACATAACCTTGAATAAAGTATCACATTTTTCAGCATGTCCTGTTGAGAAATAATGTATCCAAGACTTGCACACAAGGGGTATGCAGTTTGAGGATTGAAACATCAAGTTCACTCTCTGATTCCATGTTAATATCTGAGAGAAGAAAAGTCATTCCTTTTCCTCTCATGAAATTAAACTAAATCTGGTGGTAAGGTTCCAGTCTGAGAGCTCTGGAGAATGTGGAGTCATTCCTTCACTGCCATTACTTCCAGGTCCACTCTAACACAGAGTGGTTGTACCTATTATGGTCGCATCTGCAAGTCAAATAAATTTGTTTGAGATAATCAAGTGTTTATCTATTTAAAATGATTGTGAAGATACATTTTTGTACCGTATATCATTAGAGACTATAATTGTTAAACTAACTTTGGCATGAAATAACTCAACAAGGTTTGACATCAACAACCATACAATTGCTTTCAAATCATTTCTATTTGAGAGAAATACTTGAAACCGTATTACTTAATGCAGGGCAAATTATTTAAATTAAAAATAGTCACTTGAAACTAACATTGTCTGCTGACAACTATTTTTATTGACTAGAAATAGTTAAAACAACAATATTGCTTTAAAAAATTATGACATCAGAATTAAATATCCTGTTTAAGTTTGATTTGCTGTAAAACCAATCAAACCAAACCAAACCTTGTCCTCTTATCTGTAACTTTAATTTCTCTCTCTCTCTCTCTCTCTCTCTCTCTCTCTCTCTCTCTCTCTTTCTCTCTAACACACACATACACACACAGCCATTCCAGGTCTTTTGTCTTATTCACAGCTATACACATGCACACACACACACACATATATATATATATATACAAATCTGTTGATTGATCTATCTCAGTTTGTTCATCTCTCTATTTTTGCTTGTCTATTTCTGTGTACATCTTTAAGTTTTTAGCACTTAGTTACTAGTTACAAGTCAACCTCCAATAAAACTCAGAATTTCAAACATAATTTTCGGAACACAACTGTTGATATTTTAAAAATGTATTGATACTTCTATACAATTTGTTAGCTTTTCTGCCATTATAGTCTTTAGATCTGATAGTTGGTGCAAAGGTCTATAAAATACAAATATACATTTGATGTACCCTTTTCAAACATCAAACAAAATAAGAAGTGAAATGCAGACAACAGCAAAAAATATCATTTATGTTTGTATGATTGAACTAAATTATCAAGCTTTTCCGCTTTTCCAGCCTGCTTCAAATACTCTGAAATCGTCAAGATGTAAATTCTGAGTTTTATAACTCTTATTAGACTCAGAATTACACTTAGGACACCTGTCAGTAGGTATTCATCCGACAGTAGTATGCAACACAAGATCAATTTTTTAGTGGAGTACAGCTAGATTCAGAATTTTTTCTTGAACAATTACCATACCAAAGCTAAATTCATGCCTTTCGTCAGAGTATCAGTGCAAATAGAAACATAAACAGCCTCATCCAAGATTTGAACTCAGATTACCAAGTCCAATTCCTGCAACAATAATCATTATATCTCTTCATATACATACAGATAGAAAATAGAATTCCAACATCCTGAAGGATAATGCTGATTTTGATCTTAGTATGTGTGTACTGGATATACTGATAAAACTTTCAACATCTACAGCATGAAATAAGGAATCACTTGATATTGAAAGTTGAAATAAAAATAACAAACAATTCATATGTACATAAATACTCCCCATGCAAAATTCTATAAAGCATATTTTTGAACCAAACTTCATTTTTTTTCTTATTGACAGAGTTTCAGTGCTTTTGAGTTTGCTAATGAATGATATTTAATGATATTTATTTTGATTGTATAATATTCCACAAGATATGATAAAATCCTGGATTCTTTGATTAAGAAGAAAATTAACATTTTATTAAAAAGTGTTTACATATTTACTTTTTTTGGCAATGCTTTAATATATATATATATATATATATATATATATATATATATATAATGTGTGTGTGTGTGTGTGTGTGTGTGTGTGTGTGTGTGTGTGTGTGTGTGTGTAATTACAATTCTGTACTCCTCTGTTACTGAAGGGTGTGTATTTTATTATTTTAGGTTTAAACCAGCTGTACTCAAAAAGCATTAACCTCATTTTACCTAGCTTTTTATAAAAAGTAAGTATAATTAATTATATATATACATATATATATATATATATATATATATATATATATTTATATATATATAATATGAAAATAATTCCTACATGGCCAAGAACGAGTCAAACTAGGTTGAACCTGAATAGACTCACGTTTGGCCATGTAGGGATTATTTTCATAATATTAGCTCTATCTTTTGTATTGACCACTTTATTACATTTTAGCTTAGGTAATTCTGTCAATGTTTTTTCTTTTGACTAGACATACGTGCTGCTTGATTATTTTCAAGTAGCATGTGTTTTGTTTTTTTTTACTGAATTTTTTCACAGATATCAATTTGTAGAATTTACAATTTGTATAATTTGGATTTTGTTCATACCAAAAGAATTCAAGATTAGATATTAAGATTAAAATATATATATACATATATATATATATATATATATATATATATATATATATATATATATATATTCAGTAAAGTTGGCAACCATAGTCGAGGGCAACTCTAAGGCTCCTTTTCCAATAGCTACTACACTAAGGTGTGAGGGAGGGTACTACTGCTTTACCTGGATTGCTCCACTTTACCCTTGATAGGTACTTTATAATGCTGAGTGTTAAGTTAAGAGGCATCAAGTACCATTTTTTTGAGTCTTTACAAAACAACAATCATCGGGTAGTTAACAAAACTCCATGAAACCCAGGGGTCTCAGACCAAATTCCATGGCATTAAATATATATATCTAATACATATTTATTATTATCATGTAATAGCTCTATCCTGTATATTAAGCACTGTCCATATTATATTGCGCTTGGTTTGCCACAAACCCACAAAGTGATTTAGTGACAACCAACACTGTTCTAATATATATATATATATATATATATATATATATATATATATATATATATATATATATTTAATTGTACTTAATCCATTATAAGAATCCTCATATATTCTCCAATAGTATCATTTCCAAGTGATTTTCTTTGGATATTATATATATATATATATATATATAGTTCTAAGCTGATGGGTAACATTTATTAATCTATCTGATTATGCTTTCCTCTCTACCTCATTCTCATATAGCACATCACATTACCAACTTCAAATTCTGAAATAAAAATAGATACTGATCCTTTTTGGCTAAAGATAGACAATAATGGTATGATAATATCATATTAACTGATTTGGTTTTTTTCTTGCCACTCTTAGCACTAGTTAAAGTTAGAAATAAATCTTATGGTTGGTACTTAGGTGTGTAACTATCACTTTCAACACATATTTTATCTATTTTTGTTGTAGCTATGTATATACTTCAGCAATCAATCTCTAGGGCAACAAACCAGTAACAATCAACTGAAACCTCATGCTCAGGCTTCCTCTCATTTTCCATTTGCACTAAGAATTGTAAGGACTGATGTCTGGGGTAATGATAATTTTCTGGATGACTTAAACCTGTTAACCTTGAGTCATATATAAGTAATTCCACATTATAAACATTCTTTGTTCAATTTTTTTTTTCAGGTAAAAAATAAATACTAGTCATAATTGTTTATATATAAGATGCTCTATTTTTCCAAATTTTTAGCCCAAAAATTATGGGTGTGTATTATACACAAGAACTATATAATTATCTTTTTTCCGCTACATGTCTAACAATATTCAAGACAGGAGGACTGAAAGTAAATTACATCTATAATCCAAACTAATGTGTTTTATACCATTACAGAGAAATATCCACTGGAATGAGTGTTTGTTTATATTTTTGTTTTTCCTAATGTGAACATTTGTATGATATATGAGATTTTTTTTTATTCAGAATTTCAAAGTTAAGGGTGTATACTAGACATAAGTGTGTTTTATAGACAAATAATCATGCTATTCCTTGAGTCAAAAATGTTAGTACAGGACACATTGTAAAGTGTATAAACAAAAATCTAAGCTGTTAAGAAAGCAAGAAGGAAATTCTGTTTTCCCCAGATTTTAAACCAATCTTCAATAACTGCTGTCTTATATGCTTATTACTGAAGCTTGAAACAAAGTTTATTGATTATTATTGATTCTTGACAAAATAATTTTTATCTCTGTTGTTCTTTATTTCAACTTTTAGATAGTTGTTCTATTATTGTTGAGCAAGCAGCATGGGCAGGAAATAAAACCCAACTTCTTGTGAGATCTGACTCAAATCTTTTTATTAGCAATAACTACACACTTGTTGAAAAAATTGACTCCAATGGATAAAAGCAACTCATTTATGCTTAACAGTTAAGTCATAAAATTTACATTATTAAAATAAAAAAATGAGATAAAAAGTTTATAACAGGTTTTTCTCAAGTTCTTTGTTTTCATGATATAATTTTTATGAAAATGGATTAAACTGTTATGTGTTAATTAATTAGTGTTTTTCTAAGAGTATCTATTTTAAACAAGTTTATGGTCATTTGACTTTACAATGATAGCATTTATCTGATTAAGCTATCAGAGCACAACCAGTAGATGCCATTCTAATTAGCCAATTTGTTGATTTGTTGATGTAATTGTTTTTAGCAGAGGCAACCCTATAAAGTAGAATGCTGATGTGTCGTCATCAGTATCAATTTTTACCTTTCTTTTATATTGTCAGTAAATATCAAAATCACTGATGTAGTCATTTACTAAGCTTAAATTAAAGGAGCTTTTCCTATTTCATTTTTATCACCATCTTTTCTTTTCTTCCCTTTACTTCTACAAAGATATGATTGTGAATAGAGTATTATTTTACATCTTGTAAATTTAAAGATTATAAAATTGCTATCTTATGAACATTTCAAGATGGGAACACTCCTAAATGAAGACCCATTGAGCTCTCTAGAAGGGAAGGTAATTACATTCAACAACCACAGCAAAAAGGCAGCATAGATAATTTTCAAATACTGCAGAACAGTAATTGTTTTCACGCTTGTTTTGCAAATCATTGTTAATGAGTTCTATCTCCACTTGTTGCTCTGTGTATATATAGCCTTCTTACAAAATGTACTCAGTCTAACAAATTCAAAACTGGAAGACTTAGCTTTAGAGTCCTGATTAATGTTTAAAACATACTTCATGAATATTTAAATACTAGCATAGTACAAGTCACAAATGACAGGATTATTTACTAAGAAATCAGCACTGCTGCTTATTAATGAGTTTGAAATGGTGACATCAGTTGTGTTAGTGAGCTGAGAAGGCAGAAGCAAGGGTCAATTAAGATCCTTTCAAATCACTCAAATGAACAGAAAGAAAGAAATAATAGGAAGGAAAAAGTAAAGAAAGGGTAATTTAGAAAAAGAAATCTTTTAAAAAAAAGAACACAAAAGAAAAAAAATGAAATATAAAGAGCTATAAGGACTGAAGAAAATGAAAGATTAAATAGTGTAGTTTATTCAAATGTGAAAAAATCAGATATATTTACATTTCTATGTGACTTTTTTTTTTTTTTAAATAAATAGCAATTTGAAAATTTCTCAATATTACATACTGCTCATGACTCTGAGTTTCATACACATTATTCTACACAATTATTAGATAGGTATCCATCATGATTATATATATATATATATATATATATATATATATATATATATATGTGTGTGTGTGTGTGTGTGTGTGTGTGTGTGTGTGTGTGTGTGTGTGTGTAAGGGTTTTGAGCAAGAGATTGCTTTAAATGCCGGAAATTTTTTTTAAGATCGTTCTGTGTTCTTATTGAGGAAAGCATAATAACTAATAATAATAATAATAATGATAATAATAATAATAATAATAAAGTGGGTTCATAGATAATCTTCAAATGTATGCATGAAATTATCATTGAAGTAAAATATCTGTAAAAAAAAAGACAATCACCCGATGTAGCCTTTTCTTGGCCAACAAGACATCAAATAAAATAAAAATTGAAACGCAGAAAGAGGCAAAAAAGATCATTTGTGTTTTAGTGATAGAACTAATTTATCAAGCTTCTTTACTTTTCTAACCAGTTTCAAATTCAAATTTACAAATTTGAAAACTTTTTTCTATTTGTGGAAGATTCTTTCTTTTTAATATCTTCAGTTGATTAACACAAGAATAGCATCTTCTCCTCTTTTTTTTCATCATTAAAACTGGAATGAACTCAAAGGATCGTCAGGAAATGAGAGAATTGGTTTTAACAAAAATATAGGATCCAGATGGTATCTCCCAGTGGCCAATGAAAATTTGACGGGTGAAATATCTTAACATATTTTTTGATGTTGCTGAGAAGTAATTTCCAGAACTCTTCATTTTGGAGCTGAACGGAAATCTTTAAATACTGCAGTGTCAGGTAATGTGAGCACCAAGGCCAGCAGGATGTGCCACATACTACTCATACTCCATCAGATTACTTTACATGATTGAATAACACACAACTATTCAACATTCAACTTTAGTATTTCATAACAATTCATCTTTCATGTGAATTTACAAGAGTTGGCTAATAAATAAGGTCTCTGACTGCATAAAAACAAGTTTTAGATCAAACAAAACTGGAATCAAAAAGTTAATTTATTTCCCTTCAAAGTTACAAATTTGCTTTTCAACACAGTCATTATTCAACACAGTCACTTCTCAACACAGTCACAAAAGATTAGAAAAAACATTTCTGTTCATAATGAAAGTTAGTGAGTTTCACGTACAATGGGCTACATCTAAGATTTACATATAAGGATTGTATCTGATGACCGTGCAGCCTATTGCACATGAGACTCAAAGTTATGGGTTGTATCTAACATTGTGAAAATTTTGTATATGTACACATATATATATGGCAATGTTATCATATATAGAGAGAATGATGGACAGACAGAGACAGAGAGAACCAACAAAAACATACCGAAAAGAACAACTAGAATATATCCAAGGTCAAAATAATAAAATCAGAAATTCTGTAGAAGATAAACAATCTCATGGTAGACAGTAAATGAACTTAGCCAAAGGAAAAGTACTTCGAGATCACTGTTAAAAGAAAAATTTTGGAAGATGAAGGGACATTTCAAGAAACTGCTTTGAAACACTCCTGAAATTAGAGATAAAACTCCTGAAGAAATTATCAATGGCCAACAAGACATCAAACTTGGACACTTAATAGAGGAAGAACTTAATGCAATTCTGAAAATATTTAAAACCAGAAAAGCTGTTGGCCTCAACAAAATACCTCCTGAAGTATGAATAACAGGAAAATTTGACCACATACTTCTTCGATTATTCAAGGCAGTTTCCTCTCCTTCCTGAAGAAAGGTGACCTCAGAATAATTTAGAACTACAATGGCTTAATTCTTACTGCTATAACTGATGAGGTTTATTATGTGTTGCTTAATAATTGTATCTGACCTGAAGTTGAGAAAATTCTTAGGAAAAATCTGAATAGTTTTCGTAGAAATCAATTCAAAACTTCTCAGATTTTGACTATTTGTCGAATCATAAAAAAAATACATGGAAAAAATTGCAAGACAGCATTTTTGTTTTCAGGTTTCTCCAAGGTATTTGATTCCATAGACAGAAGAAAGATGAGGCAAATAATTCTAACATATGGTTTTCCTAAAGAAACTGTTACTGCTCTAAAGATGCTCTAAAAAATACGAAAACTGGTATGCTCCCCCAATGACAACTCTGATTTCTTTGATATTGTCACTGGAGTTTTGCAAAGAGAAACATTTGAACCATTTCTATTTATAATCTGCCAGGATTACATATTACAAACGTCAAAAGATATAATGAAAGAAAAAGGTCTCACACTAAAAAAGGCAAGAAGAAGACAATATCCTGTAAAAACTATTACAGTTGCAGCCTACACCGATGACCTAGCACTTTTCAAAAATACACCTGCTCAAGCCAAATCTTTGCTGCATAGCCTGAAACAGGCAGCAAAAGGCATTGGCCACTACGTGAACTCAGATAAAAAAATAGTTCATGTATTTTTAACAAGATGGCGCCATCTCCACACGAAACAACAAGCCTCTAAAATAAGGAAAACATTTCACGTACCACGGTAGTAATATCTCTTCTACTGAAAGTGTTGTCAGCATATTCATAGAAAAGCTGTGGGTTACTATTGACATGTTGTCGACCATATGGAAGTTTAATCTCCCTGATTAAATAAAAAGGGATTTCTTCTTGGTTGTAGCCGTATCAGTACTATCATATGACTGCACCACTTGGATTTTAACGATGCGCTTGGAGAACAAGTGAGATGGGAACTACACAAGAGTGCTACGTGCTGTTTTGAAAAATTCCTGGAAGCAGCACCCAGCAACCAACAGGTGTATGACTACTTATCTCCCTTTTCACAAACCATCCCACTAAGACGTACAAGACATGCTTTGGTACAGCTGGAGAAGCAGGGATGAACTCAAAAGCAACGTTCCCCCGTGTGCTCCTTGACATGAACGCTCAAGTGTTGGCCGACTCGTAAGAACTTATATTCATCAGCTCTGTGCGGACATTGGATGTTGTTTAGAGAATCTACCGAGAGCGATTGCCGATGACAAGAAAAAATCAAAGAAATCTGCATCATCAGCACGCCTCGATGATAATACAGGATGGGGAGATCAGATAGATTCCTACCTTTTCAATGAGCATTAGTGCTATGCGAAACGCTAACAGCCTCGTCTAGGATTTTGAACTCGGGTCACCGATTCTATTTCCTACGACGATAACTGATACGCTAAGGCAGTTTAAGTAGAGCAACTAAACTTTGGTACTCGTGACCAACTAGTGCAATTACTCAATGCAGTCACACAGTGAACAGACACTTACATGTTTGAACAGGACTTTTTGTACTAACGAATAAAATATTCAAACAGGCTTCTATCGACATTGTTCGCGACGCTTTGCAATCGGAGACTTTACACCTTTCAAATTTCAAGACCATTATTAATGGTTAAAATTTAAATATAAAAAAATCCAAAAATTCTTCAAGAGAACTCTGAATAGCAAGTTATTCAAACCTTGTACAACAGATAATAAATATTCTATAGTTACCACTTTCCTTCTCTTCTCGATTCAATCACTTGACTGATTGTCTCTAACGATATGTCAACCCGACTTGGGTTATTTCATGCCAAGAGGTTAGGGAATTGTGTTCATAGTATATTTATATTTACATTTTTTTGTGATGATGTTTCTTAACAATTGTTTACGCATATAGTATCAAATATTCCAATCTAATACTAATAATTATATGGTTTCAAGTAATTATTTCTATTCAATAGTCATTTATTGGCACACTTCTATATGGTTTCGAGTAACTAATAATAATCCTTAGTAAACAATAATAGCTTGAAGTAACTATTCTTCATCATCATCATATCACGCCGCCAGCACGGATCTCCCTGACCCTCTCTTGTTACTCGTCTCTATCGTCCATCACTCCCGGTAGGTCTTCAAGGCTACATTCTATATCGACACAGAGCTGTTGTATATAGGTTCTACCAACTATTCTTAATACAAATAATTTACAGTTATATAGCATCAAGTATTCCACTAGAGTACGAACATTTTTAAACAGATCTATTTGACCTATAGATGGTGCTCTAACAAGTACTATCACTCTGGGTAGAGTGGAGCTCGCAATAATAGCAACAAAGGGGTACTCCATATCTTTAGACTCAACATCTGATGCAGTTTAGTGTCATACCCAGGACAATCCTTCTTGGAGAGGTGTGACGCTGTAGCAGAAAGAAAATTGAAATTTTTGTTTGGCATGTAATTTAATTTGACCGTTAGAGTCGCAGAACATTATCACACATTTTTGACTTGTCCTATTCATCCCGAACCATATTTCCTAGCAACACCAACAATTGAACAAAGCCCGCCAATCTCTCACTCGCTCAGAAATCCCCAAAGAGAATGGACGTCTATTCGTCTGTTCCCGAATAGTAGTAGCCTCATCAACGACTATGAGGAGAGCCATCTAGTTTATGGATCCCTTCGGTCTATTCTTCTAGACCAAGGGATCCTAGTTAAGAACAAATTAGATGATACACTCTAACAACTTCCTACATTCTTTCTTTACTACGAGACCTTGCAGCATACTAGTGTAAACCCCTATACTTCATGCTGCTATTAAAACATTCCTTCAAAAACCTAACGACGTCTTCGTTCTTCTCCACTACCTTTATTTTCCATCAACATTTAGCGAGGGGATAACTACCAACGAAATACCAACGTAATACCAACGCCACCAAAGTAATACCAACAAAACCTACAACGCCTTTGCAATGGATACAATCTTTGTATTTGATGCTTCACCGACAGAGTTATCGCTCGAAATACATTTACGTATTGAGTAGTATACTCGTATAACATGAGGTCAGTTAATATTACCACGTGGTACAAAAATGGCAGTTTAGGTTGTAGAGTTCTGTTGCCTCTTGTTATATTAAAAGGAAGAACAAATGAGTTGACGAAGATATTGATTGTTTTCAATTTGGAAGTTTTGTTAACATCTTGAGACGAAAGGAAGAGGAAACAGTTGTAAATGATAGAGCAGGAATTAAAATGCTGAAGTCAAAGCAGGTGTTGAAAATATCCAATTTGTTTCTCCGAGGATCCGTTGGTTTAGAACAGTAGTTTTTAAACTTTTTTTTTTTGCCACCACCCCCTTCACCGCCGGACCAAAATGCCAGCGCCTCCTCTTCCAGCGAACACCAGAACGACGGTAATGTTAAATGTCATAAGAATTGGTTGATTCTTCAATCACAAACAGTTTGAAGAGTATAAAAAACAATTTTAACAAACAAAAATGGTTAACTTTTATTTTTCAATCACAAACACCTTGAACTGAACATGAAATAAATTGTAAAACTGAACGAGTAATCATTAACAACTACCCTGCTTAATGAGATGGGTGGGCTTGGTGCATTGCAATCAAACTGTCAACATCAGGATGAAGGTTTGTCAGGAGCAGTCTCAAATCACCGCTCTGTTATGTTGAGTTTGTTTCTTTGTTTGGTGAGGAGCCTGGACACAGCGCTGAATCCCCTCTCAACTAGGTAGGAAATCGGAAAAGCAATGAGAAACAACTTGATGTCTTTCCACAGGGTTGGGTAGCGTTTTGAGATCGCTGTTTGCATCCAAAAGGCTTGGTAAGAGGTTTTGAACTTTGGTTTCAGATCCTCGTCATTTTGCAAACTTACAAGTTACACTTCTAGATGGGTTGGCACCTCTGTTCTGGGTTCAGTAAATGGATCGAACACCCAACCAGGGATTTCAAGAGAAAATAGGTCGTTGAATCTGACTGAAATATCCCTGTGGAGTTCCGCTAAATGAGTGCAGTACACGATAATGCCATCGTCCTTCACTCCTGTTTTCTTCTCCAAGTCAGACAAACAAGGAAACTAACGGAATTCGCGGCGTCCAAGGTTCCTGCTGTAGAGCTGTAATTTTGAGAGGAATACCGAGAGGGCGGACTTGGTTTTGATTAATGAAGTCTCATCTCCTTGCAGCTACGAATTCACTTCATTGAATTTGGAAAACATTTCAGTGAGGTAAGCAATATCTGTCTTACTTTATTTCAGTTTGTCTCAGGGTTGGATTCTTGAAAAAAATCCAGAACACTGTTAAACAGTGGGTAAAACCTTTTTAAACAGTTACCTTTCGACAACCACCTAACTTCTGTATGGAGAAGCAGCCATCGAAAATTTTCGTCATTTTCAATACACAGCTGATGGAACAGTCGAGAATTGAGAGCATTCGCTTTGATTTTGTTGACTGCAGTAATCACAGTCGATAAGGATTCATGTAGCTTCTCACTCAAATTATTTGTCACTATGTATTGTCGATGGATCACACAGTGAACAGTGAGGACTTTCGGAACAGGTTTTTTCAAATAACTTACAAATCCACGGTGGCGACCAACCATGGACGGGGCGCCATCTGTAGCACATGAGATGATTTTTGTAAGTGGAATGCTTTTTTTCTGGAAATAGTCCTCCACAGCTTGATACACTGATTCTCCTTTGGTATCTGTTTCCAGGAGACGTGCAAACTATAATTCTTGACACAGTGACCCACCCTTGATGAAGCGTGCATATGCGAGAAGTAGCGATTCGACGTTTTCAGCCATTTTGTCTTCTCTTCGTTGAACTGAGTTGTCACTGAGAGGAATCGGTTTTATGACTTGTTCAGGAGATTTGTGCAAGACTGTTTTAATAACCTCTTTAACTGCAGACAGAATTTGTTCTTCTCCAACAGTGTGGGGCTTGCCAGTTTTCGCTATCAACAAAGAAATATTGTAGGAAGCCTTCAGAACGTCATCTGAATTTTTCGATGAGGAAGTAAACATATTCATTGTTTTTCGCTTCAAAAATTGATCTCGAAGAGAATGAAAGAATGCCATGTTTTACCAGATTTATCGGGATGAATCTTCTGTAAATGGTCGGGGAGCCTAGACGGCTTTATTATTTCATTAGAAAAGTCTTTCTCACAAACCAAGCACATGGGTTGTTGTGGATTGGTCGGCCATTGTGTAAATCCATACTTCAAGTACTCCACAGAGTATTGCCTACACTTCTTTTTCGATGCTCCTGGGGTTGCCATGTATGTATGCTGCCCTCGTCAAATGTTAATAAACATCTTGCTTAGACAGCCAGAATAAACTCGGACTCACGCATAAAGAAACACTAATTCCAAAATTATGAAAGAGAAATTTATTCCAACGTGAGACAGGTAAATTTCTGAAAGAAAAAATAAAAACAAAGAAGTTTCCACTGCGACGAAGGGGAAGAAATAAGTAGAAATTTCAGGGGAGAAAGAGAAAAGCAAAGAAGAAAGAGAGGGAGGGAGGGAAAGTAAGGCGACTGTAACAAGTAGAATTTTAGTTTACTACTAAGTAATAAAGCGGGTAAAAGCGAGACAAGTAGCATGGCAAATAGGAATAATATTCCGATAATACTTAAATTGAAGGCAACAAGTAGGAAGTAAACATGGTGAGACAAGGCAAATGAAACATACCAGAGTCATGTTGAAGGGGTGACTGAAGCGAGAAGGAAAGAATGCGTGTTGTCGGGAAGAAAAATGTCTGGCGGAATGGTTGAAAGTCCCGCCGAGAAGAATAAGTCTCGTAGCTTTCGCGATGCTGAGAGTTTGGGATTAATTAATAAGGAGAGGATAAACTCCCAAAAGCAGAGCTTAAGGCAACCCGAAAAAGAAATTAAGAAGGGGAGAAGAAATGAGAAATAAAAATAACGGAGTTAAAAAGGGGCAGAAAGTTTAACGTCGCAGCGAGAAAACTGGAAGTAAACAAAAGAAAAAGCGGTGACCAGGGGAAAATTGTCCCTTACGAAGAGAGTTCTGGATACAGACGTGACACGTACGTCTAGTTGCAGCGACTGGGGGGCACTTAATTAAATCGCCCCGTTTTTCCGGCCTTTCTACCAACACCAACGTCACATTTTACTGTGATTGCTCCAACGCCCCCTTCACAATTTCAACGCCCCATCCGATTGTTTACTCGCCAGTGCCCCTCTGAAAGTTCATATCGCCCGCCGGTGGGCGGTACCGCCCACTTTGAAAACCACTAGTTTAGAAGGAAAGATGAATGATGAAAGAATGATTTCCCAGACACCAATGGTCCATAAATTGGGTGTGCTCTCCTCATAATGCTTAGTAGACTGCTGTGTGGCGAGAGAGGAAAAAGATGGTATATCTTGCAGCTAGCAAGGGAGGAAGCGATAAGAGAGTATGTGCTCTGTCATGTTGACTGGTTTGTTCTGCTGCTCGGAGGCGAAGAGAGGGGTGTGTGCTCTGTCATGTCGACTGGCTTGTCCTGCTGCTGGCCAAGCGAGAAGAGGGCGAGAAATGGTTAGCGCGGCCTTTTATGTTGCCCCGGGCGGTGACCCGGGCAGAATGGTATCAGTCATTCTCATTGGGCGAAATATGAATTCGAACTCCAACGGCCAAAGCAATTCCCGCACAAAACAATAATTTGAAATTCTTTCTGCTACACTCGTATATCGACCGAATTTTGAAGACCTCATTTTTAAGCAAAAAAAGTGTGGCGTCGAACTATACAGGAATAATAACTTCTAAGGTTGAAATTCAAATATAATGGGTAGGATTATGGGCAACTGTTGACTTCAATAATTAGTCCCATAAAATAATAATTTTGTAATCATAAACCAACGCTAGACTTATACACGAGAATATATGGTGCTAAATGTTACCTTGCTTGCCGCAGTCAATAGAACTTCTAAGAATTACTTAGTAAAACCGAAGTATAAAAGAAACAGAGCAAATACTTCCCTCACATATGTATACATGCATTTCTCCTGAAGATATTTTTATCGAACATTAATTGAATTAAAATTAAAATGACCATCGTTCGGTAAAAACTAAAACGGTAGTAAAATTCAATACGAAATAAATCTACAAAAGTGCTGAGCAGATATAATTACATAAAAAAATAAAAAAATAAAAAAGATGAATAATTCACAACTTTGAATTTTACAATTCCAACTCAGGTCATTATATATGTAATAATAGTAAGTAAATTCACCCCTAAATAACATGTAAAACGCTAGTAAAACCAGCAAAATTTTGATCGTTTAGAACACTTTATAACGTTTATATACAACGAAAGGACAGAGGAAATATCACAATATTACAATAATAAAATATTTTAAGCTATAAAAAACAACTCGGAGTTTCACGGAACCGATCGTCTGGTGAGTTGCTTTCAACTACACAAGCACACACACACACACACACACATATATATATATATATATATATATAAAGATATTCATGCATACACTAGACCTAAAGATATTAAAAAGGCAGTTTGTTTTTAGGATAAAATGTTTTGATTTTTACCTTGCCCTTATAGTGTGTTATGTAGATTCCCGATTGAGGGTTTTACATAGCATAATGCTACACTTTACCAAAGTGAAAGCATAGGACTGGCTTGTACTCATTTCATTTAATAACAAAATAATCCCAAAAGCAATTTATATATGCCTATTCCCCATGAACTCTCAGTTGTGTAGCAGAAGGAATTTCGTATTTTTGTTTCGCGCGTAATTTAATTCGACCGTTAGGGTCGACGCATAATTTCACCCAATCAGGATGACTTATCCTATTCTTCCGAATCACTTTTCTGGGCAGCAGTAATTGGAGAAAGCCGCCAAAACACTCTCTCTTTGGCTGAACAACTTCGTTCAGTGCAGACGTCGCACTGTCTGCTCTTCAATAACAGCAGCAGCATGGACACAATGAAGGAAGCATTCTAATTTATGGACCTCTTGCGTCTATTTCTCTTAAACCAAGGGTTCCCAGTTGAATATGAATTAGATAAATTCAATATGCCACACACAGGAACAACTTTACTTCACCCCGCCCCAATTGGCTATATCGACTGCGATACAGAATTCTCCTTCGACACCTAGCGACTTCACCTCTGGGCAACATTTTCTGGAGACATTCACGCTTCTCCCCGAAACAAACAGAACCATAAACTCACGGTGACTTCAACGTTTCTCTCCTCAAACAGCAAACACGACTTTTGCTACACTATGGCAAACATATCTCCCTTGCACATCCAACGACACGCGCTTCTTTCTCCACTCCATAACGACTTCATTTCGTTTCCTTACTCCTTTCCTTCCTACGAGACTTGCAGCATAAATGTAAACCCTTTATTACATGCTGCCATTAAAAAACCTTCATATAAAAGCTAACGGCATCTTCGTCTTCTTACTTCTTCATCCTCCTTTATTAACAAGAACAATTAGCGAGGGAATAACACACTCGCGTAAGAATACATTTCTTCGCCAAAAGTTATAACAACATTTACAGTATCGCTAAAGTTGCTCAAAAAATAGAAATAATATCCGATTATATCTATAAAAAGAAATATTTGATTCATCTTTCTGTTTCATATTTAAGTGTGTGTGTGTGTGTGTGTGTGTGTGTGTGTGTGTGTGTGTGTGTGTGTGTGTGTGTGTGTGTGTGTTCTAGTGACACAGAGATGCAAGAATAAATATCCTTTCAGTATATAAGTAATGTGTGTGGTTTCGAGTTTCTTAGGTACGCAAGAAGTGTGTGGTCCAGTATCCTCTTTTACACAAGTAGATGAGAATGGTTCGTGGCTCTAAGTAGTAGATTACCCAGAACAAGAACGGAGAATTACCAACCAGGATCAGTGACGCTCTTATTTGCCTCAGATTTTGTCAGTATATATATATATATATATATATATATATATATATATATAATCGTTTTATAGGTCGCCTTTTCGTCTCGCTAGCGTTTTACGTTTCTCTATTTCCATCCATCCTTTGTCATTTCGCCAATGTGAATATATTTGTCAGTTGCGTGACGTTGTGAACCTTAGTATCAGAGCGGCCAATATTGGTGCCATTACTTAGAAGTACATATATCCGGGCGGCTTGAATTCCAGCCGAGGAATCTGATGTCTAAAATGAAAAGTAAATTTCTCAGCTTCGTTTTATCAAAGTGTGCAAGGTGCTAAACAAACATTTTTGTCATTTAAACCATAAGAAAATCTTCTAATATTTAATGTTAATATCTCCTTTGAAGTATTCTCTTTAGTTTAGTTTGATTTATTTGTTTAACGGCATATCAACTCTTTTTGGGTTTATTTAATGTCGAAATTCGATTGATTTCTTAATGTCTGATTGTTTTGATTTATTTGTTGCACGCCATATCAATTCCTTATGGGCTATTTAATGCCGAAACTTGATTCATTTCTAAATGTTTAATAGTAATCATCACTAGATTTTCAATGTTCCATTGCAATTTTTATTGCTCTTTTTTATTTGTCTATAATTATTTGTTTGCACACAGTCATGGTTTCTATTAAATACTAACAGATCGTTTTGACCCATTGGTTAGACCTTAACAAATACTACCACTCAGATTTGACCTGAGATTGAATAAAGAGGTACTCCACACTCCTAAGATCTCCAGATCAAGAGCCTCACCATCAGATGCAGTTTAGTGTCACTCTAAGATCACCATCACCCCTTTTTGATCAGATGAGACTTACTCCTCTGCCGAGGATACACCCAGCCCTTGTTGCCAGAATGGAAGTATTCTCTTTGAACTGTGTACAAGTTGTAAAATAACAGATTGCAACATTTTACATTGTCAAATATTATTCAACCATAGGTCTCTGGGTGGAGAGGGGCATAAGTGTAAATTTTCTGAGTTAATGATGTGCTTCACAATTATATATCAAAAGCTTCATAGACGATTAGAATGTTGCTCGGAATTTTATAGAAATAGAGAGAAAAAACAATGAAATTAAAAACAGTAAAATAAGATAAAATAAAATAATATCCCGAGATCGTGTACCCATGGATCACGAAGTAACTTCATTGTATCTTTTTAAACAAGCCAGCTGTCGGTAAAGTTTAAAATCTTTTCGACCCTTGATAACGATAAATGCTTTTTCGAGTTAGCCAGGGAAATTTCTAATCGTTTTTAATTAACCTGTGTATTTAATCCTTTTCCCGTTGATACTTAGATTACTGAATTGATGTCGATAAAAGAGTAATTTCGCTCACTGTAACAACAAAACAGCATCGTTGCTATGTGACAAGTACAAGAAACAGTGCAAACTAGGAAGTTGTTGCCAAGGAAAACACACACACACACATGCGCGTACGCGATAAGCCTAAAACAGGAATTCTTCTCAAATACACGAAAAACAAATAACTTTGGGATTTTGACGTGATAACAGTTTAAATAATACAGATTACAGACTGGACTCAATCATTGTCATGTACAAACAAAAGACTAGTGTTTGTTGGACACTGACATCTTTGGCACAAGGTCATCTACATGAGACATTATGTCAGAGACATATAGCTTTAATTATATGAATATTGTATAAAGCTCGTAAAAAATGTAAAAAATCATTTTTGCGTATATAATAATACCAGAAAAAATGTCGATCAAAGAATTGCATGATGTTTTTTTTTACATAAAAAGAATATGTCCAATTATAAACATAAGCATTTTATCATCAACCTTAACTTATCATTATGTTTGTATACATGTATTTACCCAACCCATCTACCTCAGGAACAATATTTAAGTAGAGTAAAGTATTTGTGACATTGTTTTTGTTGCTATCAATAAAGATTCAATTTCTCTATTGAGGTTTCTTCTTCTTAGCCATGTCTAGATCATCTCTTTATTTATTTCTTTTGTTTTTTCGCTTGAAATATCTCTATAGTTGATTTCTTCCCAATTTTATTTTCCGGATATTTTTTTGTCGTTTTTCCTTAAGTTAATTCTGTTGACATTGATATTGTTGGCTGCTGTTATCAATCTTTCTTTGCTCTTCTTTCACTTGTTCTTCTTGCACGTTTTTCGCATTAGCGTTAGCTGGTGGTCTTTCACTGAGTGGTAGCAAATTTCCTCAAACCTCCAGGACTCTGCTGGGTATTCTAGCCGATCTTAACAATGCTGTGGTGGGGATAGTCTCAATTCTTCCTCTGTTTTCCAATTACAGTAGACTTTTTTTCTTATCCTTTGGGGATCATTCCTGGTGCACAAACTACAATTGGTATCACCGTCATCCTCACCTTTCACATGTTTTTGTTGTTGTTGTTGTTGTTGTTGTAGCTCTCTGGTAAGGTTCAAGTATTTCTATATGCGTCAAGTTGGATTTGGTCGAAAGCTACCGAAACTGAGTTATCACCCTTGGTTGGCGGCTTATGAAGACAGGGTATCGCACGTGCTTTCACACGTTGTATGATGAAAATATCTTTTTGCTTTCTTATTTTCACTCCATGGTCTCCTGGAACGGCAAAATCCAAAAGACGGCAAATTCTCTTCTTCTTTTGGTTTGATCTGTTTGTCTCAGATAATTTTATGCGTCTCATTCTCTAGGACAGATTTTGGTTTGTGTAGTATAGTCAAGATTTAATTTCTTGCACAATTCCTAGCGGATCACCTTCCCCACCCAATCGTCCCTAGTTTTGTACTCCTTTTGTACTAGTTTGTTGCATTCGCTTGTGTGAGCAATCGTTTCATCTCTTTCTCTGCATAACCTACTCTTGCGATTCTGTTGCATATTATCGATTTCCGTTTTAACATAATTGGGTTTTATTGTTTTGTCCTGCTATTAGAAGAGTTTCTGTTTCTCTCTTGAGGTTTTTACCTGCTTAGCCATGTTCAAATCTTCTCGTGTGCGATCTCACTTGTTTGTTGCTTGAAATATCCGTACAGTTGGGCTTTTTTACATTTCTGTTTTCTAATTTTGGGGTTTTTTTTTCTTTTGTTTTTTTTTATTCCCAAGTACGAGTAATTTTCTTTTTCTCCAAATGTTCTGATCTTTTCCTGATTTGGCACATTTTTTAATGCCTCATTCCATTCCGATATCTCGCCGATGTCCCCTAATACAAATAATTTTCAAGAAGATCTATTTGACCCATAAATCGGACACTAACAGGTACTACCACTTCGGGTCAAAGTGGACCAGAGAGTAATGGCTGTGAAGGAGTATTCCACACTTCCCAGATCTTCAGAACTTGAACCTCACGATCATACCCAGGACACTCCTTTTCTGCCAGGTGTACAGCCAATTCTTAAATTCTGATTTTATATCTTATAACTTTGAAAATAAACAGGGAATTTTCATGCGTTGTCGATGCATACGTAAATAATCCTATCAGAAATATCAGGATATCTTTAATATCTGTTTTATTACTGATTACAGCGAAGACGTCAACATTAATAATAATCATCAGATGACGATTATTTTAGCACTGGACTACGTTTAACGTATTCTGTTTCAGCTTCGTGAAGAAAGTGATTCAATTAAATCGGATAGTTATAAAAGAAGCAGCCATTTTTGCAACCATCACCATTTTAGTGCTGATTAATCAGAAAGGTGATCCGTTCCTATTGAGATGCCAGGGATGCAAACTATGAAATGGTTATTAAATAAATAAAAAAGTTAATTTAGTCAGTACACCAACGTTGCGTGTTCATAGCAGCTGGAAATAATTCAGGCGTACACAACTTTATTCCGATTAATAGCAACAACATTGCAGAATCAGATGTACGAACGTCAATAGATTTAATGAAAGAAAAGGATTTCATACTAAAAAGGGTAGGAAGTGAACGATAACTGACGGAAACTATAACTTATGCAGACAACGCGGATGTTCTAGCGCTTCTTACAAATACGCATTAAATCTCTGTTGCACATCCTGGAGTAAACAGCAAGAGGCATTGGTCTCTTCATGAGCCCAAGTGAAAAACAGAGTTCATGTGTTTTAATCAAGATAATGCCATCTCTTCATTAAATGGTAAACCTCTGAAATAAGTAAACCGGTAGCAATATCTCATCTATTGAAAACGATGTCAACATTACGCATTGAAATAGTATGGAGTGTTATTGGCTGGCTAATGACCATATAGAAATCTGATCTCTCTGATATAAAAAAAAAATGGGAATTCTTCATGCAGTGGTCGTGCTCGTACAACTGGATGGTTGCAACACTTTTAACGAAACTGTTAGAGAAGAATCTTGATGGGAAAAACATAAGGATGTTATGTGATGTTTTGAACAAATCCTGGAAGCAGCACTCAAAAACGGTTGCTGTACGGTCACACATTTCCCATTTCACAAACCATCCAAGTAATACGAGCAAGGCACTGCTGGTGAAAGACGAACTCATAAGCGACGTTCTTCTACGGACATAATGTGGGCCGACCAACAAAAACTTACATTCATAGGCTCTATGCGGACACTAGATACCGTCTGGAGAACCAGTAAAGAATGATAATCGATGGGGATGGAAGGCGAGAGAGAGTCAAGCGAATCTGCGGTGTCGGCACGCCTTGGCGAAGAAACCAGTTTTCTTAATCTTTATCAAATCAGACATCCCCTGAACACTCATCAGATTTGTTCAGATGTCTAGAACTCTAAAAGTTTACCTGATCTATAATTTCATGAATAATATCGTTACCTTTAATAATAATAATAGTAATAATAATAGTAAACCCCCCGAAAATCTCTTTCCAACCTTCCTTTGAATATAATATCAATTGATTCTTCTATGCTAATTCTTGTAGTATAAGCCATTTTCACTTGCCCACACCCATTTGCAATCGTGGATTTAATCGATACTTCTCACCACTTGCAATGATGACATGCGTCTATCCATAGGGCGTAAAGTCGGTTAATGCTTTTGTTATTAGTGAAATAATAAATGGAACAACATTTCATGTCTATTGGACATTTAGTTTAGTCAAGAGTCCAGTTTATTTATTTAGACCAAAACACATGGAAGTTCGTGCCAGTTTTCCACAAAAGGTGCAAAAATAAACACTCGGATTATATCTTACTGAAAATCCTTTAAAACGATAGGCATTTTATTCCTGCAGAAGACACTGCATTGACCGCCATTTACAGTATAAACACGTCTGGCCCTCAGGATGATATCTCGCCCTCTTTTTTTCAAGTTTCTATAGATTTCTACTCTATACTTCTCATTATTTCGTTTTACTCTGAATGCCTGAATCTCTAATTCACCCAGTTTCTTTTCCGTGTTCTTTAGGATTGTTCCAAGTGCTTCGATTATCACTGGTATCATTATCACTTTCATGTTTCATATTTTACAGTTCTCTAGCAAGATCTAGATATTGATCTTGTTTTTTGCTTTCGTTTTATTTTATTTTGTGGTCTGCTGGAACAGTAAAGCCGATCGGCGATTTTTTTTTTTTTTTTGTTTTTTAGTTTTTTATTTGACCGGGAAGAAAAGAGAATATATCGGGAAAACAATACTACTTACTTTTAAAAAATTACTTGAGGGTTGCAATAAAAACTAACAAAAATCAAATACATGAGAAACTAGTAAAAAATATACTTTATTCATCTAAGAAAGTCGTTCACTTAAGACTATTATGTTGATTATTATTTACACATCAAAAATTCTATGAAAGAAAATTAGTTAAAAAAAAAAAACAACTGATAATAATACTTTCTGTAAGAAATTTGAATAACTTAAGACTATAAGAAATTAACTTTGATATGTGTGTGATAATTAAAAATCGCATGTACGAAATTAGATTAATATTTCCGTAGCCTCGTACTTAGTTAATTTTGGATTTTAACGGCATGACAGTTTGTCAAGAGTTATTTCATACCTAGGGGTTCGGGAATTGCGTTCATTATACGTTCTTGAATACATTTCTTGCGTAGTTTTTTCTTAAGAGGATTTTTTTGCACTCGGTCCTCTCGAATACGAATATTTTTAAACAGACCTATTTGACCGATAGATGGAACTACAGCATGTAATACCACTCCAGATCAGACTAGGAAATAATAGCAATGAAAGGATACTCCGTACTCCTCAGATCTCTTGAAGTGGAGCCTCACCATCAAATTCAGTTTAGTGTTCGTACTTAGCATAATTTTGATCTGAAATTTTCACGATTATTATGATTAGTATTTGTTATTATTGGTCATAATAAGCCAATTTCCAGTTGTAATTGTACCGACGAGTGAGGATAGGCCTAGCACGAATGTAGTCTTCTTCATATTGTGCTGCTAGCACGGATTCCCCCCCTCTCTCTCTCTCTCTCTTCGTCTTCCAGACTACATCCTATGTCCGTAGAGACCAGTTGAAGATAAGTTCTTGTTGGTCTGCCAACACATTTCTTGTCCGTGTGAAGGGGTCCATTAAAGAACGTTGCTTTTGAGTTCGTCCTTACTTCTCCAGCAGTGTCCAGCATGTCTTGTTCGTCTTATTTGGAAGGTTTTAGAGATGGGAGGTTGGTAGCCGTACAGCAGCTGTTTTATAAGATTTGCTTCCAAGATTTGTTCAATAAAGCTAGTAACATTCGTGTGGAATTCCCGTTTAGCTTTTTTAAACGCTTACTCAGCGTTCATGTGGTGCATCCATATAGTAGAAATGATACGACTGCTACATGTAAAAATTTGTGTTTTATCGGATAAGTCTGACTTCCTATCGATAGCAGTCCATGCCTTTGCTAGTCGCATATTAATATCATTTTCAGTAGATGAGGCGCTGCTTCCGAGGTACGTGAACTTGTTCACTAATTTCAGAGAACCACCATTTAGTGCGGAGATGTCTCCTTCTTTATTAAAACACACGTACTCCGTTTTGTCTGCCTTGAGATGGAGGTCAATGCCTCTTGCTGCCCGCTCCAGACTATGCAGCAGGGATTCGGCTTGGGTAGGTGTATTTGCAAGAAGCGCTATGTCATCTGCGTAGTCTGCGTCCATAATAGTTTGTGCGGGATATCGTCTGCTTCTTGTCTTTTTTAGTGTAAAAACCTTTTCTTTCATTAAATCTATCAACGTTCGAAGTACATAGTCCAAGCATATTATGAACAGATATAGGGCTCATGTACCCCTTGCAGAACACCAGCAACAATGTTAAACAAATCTGTCTCCATCCGGTGAACAAACTTTTACTTTATAGAGCATCATTATGGCAGTGACAGTTTCTTTGGGAAGACCATACGCTAGAAGTATTTACCCCATCTTCCCTCGAAGAAATCTACAAAGAGTATCGTCTCAAGGTTTTTTGGACGAACTCCTAAAATCCGACAGATTGTTAGAATCTGTGATGTTGTACATCGGTTTCTCCGAAAACTGTTTTGATTCTTCCTAAGAATTTTCTCAATTTTTGGTTCGATACGGTTGAGTAGCAGAACATTATAAATCTTAGCCGCTTTAGAAGTAAGAGTTTCGCCTCAGTAGGTCTTGGCAATTCTGAGGTTACCTTTCTCGGAGGAAAGGAGGACGCAGTCTTTGGTCCATCTCTCTATTGTGTTCTAGTTATATACGGCGTTGCAGTATCGGAGCAGTAAGTTATCGAATTTCCTTGTCTTCCATACTTCTGGTGGTATTTCATCAAGTACTACGTCGAGTTCTCTTTGAAGAAACTGTCCAAGTTTGATGTTTAGTTTATTACTTATAATTTTAAAGATAGGGTTATCTGTAACTTTAGGGGATTTTCCAAACAGATTCTTGAAATGTTCTTTCCTCATGTGTATTCGTTCTTCTTGACTGGCAGCTTTTAGTTTCGCTCTGAAGGTGCTCTTCGTTTTACTCACTTCTTTTACTGTTTGCCACGCTATACAGGATTGTCTATCTTCTATGGAATTTCTAATTTATTTGATCTGACCTTGAATGTATTCTATTTGTTCTTTTTGGTATGCGTTAATTAGTTCTCTTTGTGCCTTCTTAAGTTTCTGACCGTTCGCATTAGATGGGTTCCTTTTATGACATGGGAATACTGTTTTCATGTTGTCTCGTTTTTTCTTAACTGCTAATGTCTCTCACGGAACTCTATGTTTGATTAGTATGCATTCTGCCGCTGGTTCTATGTGGGCATTGACGAAGTTATCATATTCGTCATTCGGAGGAAGTGCTTCGGATATCTCCTTAAGAGCGTCGAATTTATTTCTTAGTGTCATCGTATATTTATCGCTAATATCTCTATTGTTAAGCAACGACCAGTCATAGTCTGAGGTTTTTGTTGTTTGCGTCCTATTCCTGCGTTGGCTCGGACGTATCTTTGAAGTGATAATTCTGAGATGGGAAGACACACTTTCAAAAAAGGAATATGCCTCACAATTCAAAACGTTATTAATCCATTTCTTATTTATAAGGATGTAATCTGTCAGCGCTTTAGCATTATTAGCGTAAGTGTAGGTCCATAGTTTTCCCTTCCTTTTCTGGAATTTACTATTAAGTCATGTTAGTCCATTTTCGAGTGAGAAATTTGTCTGATGTTTCCCATTTCTATTTGACGAGTTGTGTAAACAGAATTTGTTGTTTTCGTTTTTACCTATTTGAACATTCATATCTCGACCGATGATTAGAAAGTTGTGTTTGGGGATGCTACGAACAAGGAAGGTGGGATCCATATTTCGCATTTACCGAAAAAAAAACCCGCCCGACCAGGATACGAGACTAGGTTAATTTTAATCGGAGTTTAAAAGGTTGCTATTATTAAAGTCAAATAGCCTAGTCTGTCCTACTATTTACTCAAAACCACATAGAGAATAGTTGGGTGCAAAGTTATTAGCACTATGTTAAATGCAAATAGCCTGGTCAAGTCACCGTGTCAATTTCCTACGACGATAACCGTGGCACCACGAGTGCCTCCAAGAAAAGAATGAGAAGTAATACAACAATGGAAACGTGTAAGAACCAATAAAAAGTTGAACTGCTAAATTTATGTTAAATTTAACTGCTACAATTTTTAAAACGTCAGTGAGTATTACACACTGGAAGTTTTTTCCAGAATTTCCAAGGCCAATGTTAGGGACGCGTGTTATACACAAATTATTACGGTATGTTTAGTGTGCTGATAACGGAGGTCACGGATGAAAAACACTTCTTGTTATGAGGCCATTCAGTATTGAAAAAGAATTAAATATCTTCGTATCTTCACAGATGTATGTTTATAGCAACAAAGTCTGCTGCTCTTTCTCTACACGATTGTTACTACAAATATTACTACGCGTCTATCATGCAACAGACTCATCTTTATCAACAAAAGAAGCATTACATTGTCAGCACAACTTTCCAATGAACAATAACAGGCAGTAATATATTTATATATATATATATGTGTGTGTGTGTGTGTGTGAGAGAGAGAGAGAACTATATTCATCTACAGAATTAAAACTTTATTGCTTTCAAAGACACTTATTTGTCAAGCACCAAACACTTATGCAAACATGATTAATTACATTCTTACACTACGAATCAAAATGTATAAATACTTCATCTTCACAAAACAATACGTATAATTTGTACATAAAACGATTTCATTTATTAAATTGTCAATGGTTCTGATTTTACTTCATCTGTTAATTATATAACCTTTGTCAAATGTATAAACTAATTTTCTTTTGATTAATTTCATGAAAGGAACATTTATTTCTTTTTCTATATTTCTACAATAAATCCCTGAAGAAAAATGGTGACCTCGGACAAAATTCATAAATCACGCCCCATTTCCTCGTTTGCACATGAAGTTAAATTTCAAGTGGATTTACAACTACATCCCCGTTAACCGGTGGTTAATTATTATTGGATTTCAGTCCCGAAAGCACAAACTATAAACAAAAGAAGCCTTAGAAGATCAAGACCATCTTCATGCAGCACAAGTGTAATGCGATATAAAAAGATTGAAGGAAGTTGTTACTTTAGCCCTTGCTAGATGATTGACAAAGATTATGTAAATTTTCAAATATTATCCTGTTTTTCAGCCTCTGAAATTCTGCACGTAACTTCAACAGCTTTAAAATAGTTTCTCAAAATTGCCATAATTTTACATCCAGCATTATAACATCTGAAAGAAAAGGTACAGCTAAATAGAATATATATATATATATATATATATATATATATATATATATAGTCTTTAGATGTGTACTTGAAATAGTTAACTGAAGCCGTTTTAGTTCACACTGACAGAGCAACACAAACAGACCCAGTAATAACCTCTACTGTTTATTATCTTCTCATGAAAATACTATTCACAAGTCATATCAACTTTCTGATGACGAAACAAACAATTTACCTGACTTGCATATAAAAGAATCTATCACTCTTGTGAAAATAAACGACTTAGTAAGCATAACGTTGATTTGGATTCGAACACTGTTCGTGGAAAATATGTAGAAACATTACAGAAAGTCATTTGTTCAAAGAAGAAAAATGCATTAATCGTAACTTCAGCTTGACATTCTTAGAAGAAAATTTTCGTTGCATGTTCTCGACGCCATTATTTTTTACAATCTTTTTCTCATGACTGCTCTTCTAAGGTCGTAATGAGAGATTGTTGAGAAGTTTTGCCTTTGATGAAATCACAGTCAGATATTTTACGCTTTGCGTTTGATGATAAGGACCAGCAAAGATTTTTTAAGCAAATTACAATAATGTCAAAGCTGTCATTTTAAGGTCAACGTTTAAAATATCATACAATGTATTTAGAAAAGTCTCTATTAATACTGCTAGACATACCGTTGATTTTTCTATTAGTATAAGCGAATTGTGGAGGAGATTATGCCCAAAAAAGCACCCAGAGCTAGACTTTGGGTGCAAAATATAACAAAAGGCTAAACCCTTACAAAAGACTTATTTACTAACCGCTTCCACTCATACATTTTTAAGAGATTTTTTTTACATAGAAGTAGGATTTTGGTGGGGTTTTTATGGACACTAAATTACATTTTTGTTAAATGTTTTTGAAAAAGATTTTAAATTCTTTGTTTTTGGACCCAAGTTTATGATAAACAAAATGCATAAATATCTTCTAGTAATCAAATGCGCTCACATAGACTCACTCACCAGGAGCAAACTTACGGTGACCTGAGCCTTTGGCAAAAAAGGTTACTGACTTCTTTACTTATTCCACCTTAACATCAATTCAAAACAGATATGTACGATCTTAATCAGACATTTGTTTGCATATATATATATATACAGAGAGAGAGAGAGAGAGAGAGAGAGATGTAACATCATAAGCGAATGGCGTCAGGGTGCGAATAGATAGTTACTTTAAAAAAAAACGGCACCCGGAGGAGAGACCAGTTGACAAAGTTCAAAATCTCGTCCGGTTGGCTAGGTGTTACGAGATATGTTTGATCTAGCACTTCGAACTGAAAACAGCCTAAACAATAAAGAATTTACATTCGCTATTATAGGATTTGCACTGCTACATTTTGAAATGGCCGTGATACCACTTGTTCCCGAAACAAAGATGATGGGCGTCGGTAAACTAATCAGTCTCGAGAACCTATTGGTTAGGAAAGTCACGTGATTTGTGCTCACAACAAGGTTCGCACCTTTGATTTTATCTCGCGCATTTGGAGCCGACCACATGACAAGGATTGCCTATATATACTCTCGTCTTCCAAGAATTCATTCTCTCACATTTTGACTTACAGACACCATACACACACACACACACTCTCTCTCTCTCTCTCTCTCTCTCTCTCTCTCTCTCTCACACACACACACACACACACACACATTTTGACTTTCAAAGACAGCACTCTCTCTCTTCATTTCGACTTCCAGAAACAGCTTGACCTTATCACTTAATAATACAACTCAATACGCGCAACATGGGTGCGTATACATTCTGCGACCTTTTTCTTTCATGTTCTGTCTTTTCAGTTAGATTTGTTCCAGCCTCGAACACAGCCTCAGAAATGTCGTCAAACCCCGAAAGAGACAAACAACCAACATGGAAGAAGACACGTTCCTCGTAGAATATATTGCTATATTTCTGTATACTGATACCTCCCATGAAATGCTTTGTCAACATACATTTTATAGTCCACAGGACACTTTTAATATTTAGTCTTTTTCCATAATATCCGTGTTAGTTACAGACACACACGTACTCACACGGAGGAATATTTAACAGACTATATTAGAATATTCGTAATGTTTTATAATGTTTCATTTTATGTACTTGTTATAAAAATTCATTTTTGTTTGTCCTGCTTTGTTTTGAATGTTCTTTTGTCCGCGTCGTTTTACATCGTTTTTCTTCGTTTGCTTTTCAATAATGAGCCAACATAAATTGTGGGAACAAAATATTCACCAAACAACATACCACCACACTATCGACGAATCTATGGCTAATCGTATTGACTAGAATTGTCGATAGCGAATGTAAACAACACGAAATTAGGGATAAAGAACTGACTTCCGATGACACTCGCATCTTACACCCAGGTAACAAAACAAAGATGGCGTCAAGAATCTCGTTCAAAACTACTTCGAATCTCATTCAAAGTTACTTCTTCGTTTCTGATTTTGCGCTGCTTGCTCCCATCATTGAACAATGTATCGACTCAGAGCGTTTTGATAAACCTCAAAAGTAAGAAGATGGAGAAAAGCTAGTAATGAAATAATAATAATAGTGAAAAGGGACAAACTGACAGTGATCTGGACCCTTTAGCAAAAAGGAGTTATTGATTCCTTAACACATTCTACTATACTATCAACTCCATACCGATATGTACAATCTTAACCGGACATTTGTTTCTAAAGCGCTTAGTCTCAGAAAGTATAAAGAAAAATCTCTTGTGGGTGCTTATTTCCAATGCTACTGAGCACCGATAGAAACAGCAGAGATTCACGTTGTTTAAACAGTTTACCTATAATAGATTGATTCAATTGAAGCCACTTCAAAAACGAGATTTTCTTACTTGGACTTCATATTGATTTAGACCTTCGGGCATTGCTTGATTATCCAAGTAGTCAGTCTCCACCCTCTCTCTCTCTCTCTCTCTCTCTCTCTCTCTCTCTCTCATACACACGCACACACACATAGGTGCTCCCTAGATGTTTGATGAATTTGAGCAGCACTAGCGAACCGTATGTAATGCAGTGTTTTTCTGCGACTCTTGATAAGCAATGTTCTTTGTGTGCTTGTTGTGTACATGCTCAAAGAGATTATTTCAAAAGAAATGACAGAAACTAGGTAGTAAAGTAATTTAATTTTCATGCTCTAATTCCCCGAGATTTTGTGCAACATCTCGTACATATGATGATACACTTATAATCTATCTATGTATCCTGGATATAACACTACTGAATTTGATAGTGAGGATCCATTCTGGAGATCTGAGGAGTGTGATGCAACCCTACATTGCCATTACTTTCAGGTCTTCTCTGACCCTGAAGTGGTAGTACCATCTATGGGTAAAATGATTCATATTCTTTAGGACCGTGTGCATAAAAAATACTTCTTAAGAAACAACAAAACAAAAATCTTTATATGGACATACAATGAATAAAATAACCCTAGATGGGTTGACATGCCGATAAAATCAATCCATCTAATAAACTGTCTGCTTCCTTGGATCTCGAGAAAAAAAAAGAATGTTTTGGACGAATTTCTCCTAACAGTAGCACTTAAGCATACTAAACTCCTTCCGTGCGCAGGTGTCAAATGCACCCCACTCTCACAACTAGGCGTTCCGGATAAAAAAAATGTCCTTTGTATACCAGAACATTAGAAACTATATGAAATTTCAAATCATGAATACAATAGTAGTTTCATTGAAGACAGGGAAAACAGTCTTCACAGATTTTTGCGTAAAAGTGAAAATAGAAAAATGCATGTCTCCTGATTAAGTTTTTTTTCATCACTGTCCTAGAACTGTTCTGAAAACTTTTTTTTTTTTAATTTGCCATCCACAGTTGTCATTACCATAATTTTTTTTAAAAATCATTAAAACGTTGAGGAAATAATATTTTGGTCTATTTAGTCTTAAAATTACAATCTCCGTGTTTTAAGAAACAATGAAACATCAATTAAACAGGGTTTTATCTTAAAAAGAAGATGGGAAAAGACAATTTTTAGCTTGTATGAAATAAAGGAAAATTTTCAAATCATTGAAGAAAATCTGAAACAAAAATATTTTTGATTGATTATACAGAAAGTAGAGAGCATAATAATCAGGTTTCATTTCATTTCTTAGAAATGAAATGAAACCTGATTATTATGGTTTTAAACTAATTCATGTAAAAGCTGAACAACAGTCTAAACCAAACTGGGGAAACAAATTGCTAACATTTGATAGAAGTATTGGTGTTAGCTAAAATAGCTCCAATTTATTACTGTGTGCAAACAAGTGAGTTCTGGTTTGTCTAAAGATGTTAAACTACAAATTATGCGCTTACAATTCATATATATTTGATATATTAAAATAAACAGGATTTGGCATGAAATAACTCATAAGAGGTTGATATGCCATAAAACCCAACAAACCAAACCAAACCAGTAAATTTTTTTTTTTGTTCAACTTCAAACCAAAATAAAAATACAAAAACGATGCAGCCTCCATTCCTCTATTCCTTAACCCGTTGTAAAATAAATAAATAAATTCCAAGATTTGAACGAATAAAAAATGAACCCCAAAATAATGGGAAAATCTGCAAAAAATTTTCATCATTTAATAGGTGGTTATATTTATCTTTGTTATATCAAGCGTTGACAATCCTGATCGGAAAAACAATTACCGACGCCGACTACGCCGACGACATAGCGTTACTGGCCAATACACCCAACACAACCAAGCCGAAACACAACTGCATAGTTTGGAACGAGCCGCTGCAGGCATTGGACTCCATGTCAATGCACACAAAACTGAATTTATGTGCTTTAATCAGAAAGGCGACATCTCCACACTAGACGGAACCTCCCTGAAGCTGGTTGACAAATTCACCTACCTAGGAAGCAGCGTCTCATCAACCGAAAAGGACATCGACACACGACTAACGAAGGCATGGACAGCTATCGATAGGCTTTCGATCATATGGAAATTAAACCTGACCGATAAAATGAAACGCAGTTTCTTCCAGGCTGCGGTCGTGTCGATACTGCTGTATGGATGCACTACTTGGACGCTGACTAAACGGTTGGAGAAGAAGCTCGACGGCAATTGTACAAGAATGTTGCGAGCAATATTGAACAGGTCCTGCCAGCAACACCCCAAAAGGCGCCAACTGTACGGCCACCTACCACCTATCACGAAAACTATACAAGCTAGACGAACCAGACATGCCGGACACTGCTGAAGAAGCAAGGACGAGATCGTAAGTGATGTGCTCCTGTGGACCCCCGCATATGGCCAATCAAAAGCAGGACGGCCAGCTCAAACATACTTACAGCAGCTATGTGATGATACGGGATGTAACCCTGAAGACCTGCCGGAGGCGATGAATGATAGGGAAACGTGGAGAGAGAGGGTCAGGGATATCCGTGCTAGCTGCACGTCATGATGATGATGATATCAAGCGTATGGTTGCAAGGAAATGATAAAACACTGAGTTGCAAATCAAATGACATAAGGTAATGGTTAGCAAGCTTGAGTTGCAAACCTGCTAAGAGTGAGTTCAAGTCTCATTAGGTGCCCCATTCCTTCGGTCTTGTGCCATATCTAAGCAAAACTCTTAGTAAATTACAAGACAAATGAAAAATTTAACAATTTTATTAATAAGCAAGGAACAATAGTTTTAAACAATTGGGGTGGTGAATATGAAAATGTGTACGAAATTGAGAAGAAAAATGTCCGTAGTGGTATTGATAGGAACGAGTTAATTTTAGGAAATTTGATGTGTATTGAATAGTAGTGAAAATCGAGAAATAAAAATGTTCCAATATTTGTGTTGGTAGTGGTGAGTCACAGACTTACACGATCAACTAAAGTTTATGTCGATAGGGAAGGAGAAATGCTGGTGTTGAAGAAGTGGAACGTAGGTGGGTGGTGATTCTTGGGTTATGCGGCTTCTATCAAAAGCTACGGTAGGGAGTTTGTGTGAAGTTGAATGTTGGAGGCGATCGGTCGATGTTCTAGCGTCTGGCTGTGCGTTCTTTTCCGTCGGGACCTCGAAGGAATCTTGTCTTTTATAGTTCTCCCTTCCACAAATCGGATCAACTTTGGTATTTCTTTATTTTTACCGCGAAGGTCATAGATTGGTCGAAAAATTACTTTTAATTTTATTCTTTGTGAGAAATTCTATCAATATTTCACCTCGCGCAGAGCTTTTGCGCAGAGATGCATCTTTTTTTCATTTTGGAACAAATCTCGGTCCCTGTAACATCCGTTGGGTGCTTTCCTGTCCTTTAATCGGAATTGCCATTATTTTGTTCATTTGATGAATTAGAAGAGATCTCTATCGGTCATATAACATTTTGATTTCTTTTAAAAATTGACTGTTTCGTGGGGTGTCCCTAATGAGGGGTACCGATGTTCCTGAAGCACAAGGACACCGTAAATCTTAAGGGATTAAATAATTTTCGATAATCTCAAAATTCATTAGTTGGTTGGTTGGTTGGTTGGTTGGTTGGTTGGTTTTTACAGCATGTCATTCATTGCTGGGTTGTTTAAAACCAAAATCATTTTTTCTGTGCAATCAATTATAGTTTTTTTAAAAAACTAATGACAATCAAGTAACTATTAATAACATAAATATGATTTCCAGCATTCCAATCCAAATAGATCTATTTGAGCGATATAGTGATTGTTTTTAAACAGGAATTAGTTTAAACCGTATAATTCTGTATAAATTATTTCTTAGATAGGAATACGTAATATTATATAACTGTGCAAACGAATAATTATTATAGTCGAATAAAAAGTGTGATTTAAAAAGGAACAATTTTTGCAACGGAACGTTGAAAATATAAGCAGTTATGACAATAAAACATTTACAAATTAATCAAATTTCCACATAAAATAACCCTAAAGGGGTTGATATGTCGTTAAATACTCAACTAAACCTAAAAAAAAGATCCCATTTATTGTATTATTGAATAGTACCTAAAAACCTATGAAAGTCTCCGTTTTCATTCCAGTAAACAAGTTGAAACATATTAATTGCCCAAGTTCTTAATCAATTACAACAATACTAAAGTTGTCAATCATGTCCATTTCTTAATGATAAATAGAATGTTCAGAGACATTTCTTTTAATATCAACTTTGGAGTGGCTGATGAGATATCCCGCGAGGAATTTCTTTGTCCGAGGTTTGAAGTGAACTCGATTATGATTCAAGATGACTTGAAGGCAACTGAAGCAATGTTAATCTTGAAGTGAGAATATTTCGGGGATATAAAACTCACACAAAAATGTCTTAGTTTCAAATAGTTAATTGTTGATGACCTAATTAAACATTAGTGCACCGTGGAAATTTCACTTTTTATAAAACCCTATTGAAATAGAATAACATTCTAAAAATTTCCTTTCATTTATTTCTTCTATATTATATATATTCATCTCTTTCTTTCTTTCTTTCTTTATCTATCTATATATGTGTGTGTGTGCATATATATCCCTTCCTTTTATATATATATATATATATATATATATATATATATATATATATATATATATATATCCCTTCCTTTTTTCACCATTTTCTTTTTTCTACTTTCATTTAACTGAAGGAAACGATAAGCGTCTGATGTATAGCATTAACGTTTCCTTTCTCTATTCCCGTTCTTTCTCATTTATATTTATTGATTTTTTCTTTATGATGTATTGTATGTTCTTTTCTCACAATCAAAACGGAATGATCCATTATTCATTTTAAATAACAAGTGTAACATTCAATCTCATGCGTTCATAACTTATTCTATTAATGTCATAGATTATCTTATGTTTTATTAGAATTTGGTTGTCACAGTCAAAAATCTAGATATTAACAACTTGAGAATGGCTAAAGAGAAATTGTGAGAAATTTTTTGGATAGTATGAATTATTGGCAATTCTTTGTGCACTGTCATGGTTATCATGAAGTGAAACATTAACAACCTTTCCAGGATTTGAACTCTGCTCGTCGAATCAATTTTCTAGGATGATAAACATTATGCTAATATCTGTTACATTGTTATGAATATTTTGTTGTCTTAAAAATGAAATATAAATGATTATTAGTTTCTTACCAATTTATTGATGCATTTAGTAATAAAACAATTATATGCCATATCACACAGCATCCTATTTGCTGGTTTTATGACTTGAGGGTTATACCCAGAAGTTTGAAATTGACAGCTATGAAACTTAGTGGGGTTGCAACGAGTGGAAGTTCCTAATGTGAACCATGTGTCTTAACTGCTGGGAAATACAGTAGTGCAGAAGAATAGAGAGATATATGTAAGACAACTTTAGCACTTTAGTATTGCTGTAAGTGAAATCAATAGATGAAGGTATAGAGAAGTCAACATCAGAGATTCATCGTTGGAAATCTAAGAGAAGAATTTAGAAGAGAATCATTTTTAAAGCTGTCAAGATCAAAAGAAGATCCCAAGAAATCTGTGAATACTTGGTGAGTGAAACCGGATAACATGAAAAGGAATTCTTAAAAACACATTTTAGTGCTCCACTAGAGTTTGATGAAAGAAAGGATTTTGAGGAACTATGATCTGCCTGGAAGCCATATTTGTCTTTAGAATATGAAGAAACCAAAAGGTAAGACAACATTATACAAGAGCGTGCCATAATTCAATGAATTATTTCTAAGTAAAAAAAAAAAATACTTATAAACCATATTGTTTTACTTAAACATATTTATTACATATAAGTTATATGTGTTAATATTATTTATTTATAATGATGTTTAATCAAATGTGAATAGTTGTTTTAGTAATTTGTTTAATTTTTTCCTTTTGAGTTCTATAAAATAAGTTTGATCTGGTATCTTCATTTTAATTATTTCAGTCATTAAATTTTGGCTGGTTCTCTCTCTTTCTAACCTTTCTCAGGTATATTGCATTGAGTTATTTCTAAAAAGTTCAGAATAGAATTTCTTATTCCTTCCCAATTTCAATTATAGGCAAAATTGCTTTTATTTAGTTCAATTGTTTTAATTAGAGTTGTGGCAATGATTATTCTCTTCTCTTCTCCATGCAAAAAGTAAAGAAATTATTTTAAAAAAATTTTAAAAGGCTGAATATGACTTTAAAGCAAGAATTTCTCAATCCTTGTAACAGACAATTTTCCTATTGCTATATCGTCTGCTGCAGGCAATACAACATAAATAGTTAAAAAGATGCAGAAGATAGGAACTTTTTTTGTCAAAGGTAAAGAATTGTAAGAATACAATAAATAATTATCTCCTTTATAAAATTTGCATTTCTGGTAGTGTCCTTATAATGGATCACATGATAGTTCCAGAAACCCACCCTCAATCTCTTTTTGCCTCTAGTCTTGGAACTGTAGAAATGTCTCTAGCCCTGCCTGGGAACATAGCTATCTTTTACCTACACTTATTGAGTAAGCCTTTTTTCAACCTCTTTCACATTCCATTTGTTCATGAAACAATATACGTATAGTTTTAGCTGTTGGGATACATTTGTATATACTTTTTTTAATACTACTTGTAAGTATATTTTTTAAATGTTGAAAACATCTGAAGGAAATGCATGACAAACGTTCATATATACCTTTCTTGGAATATCCAAATGAGTTTAGCATGTATTTCTGTCTATTGTTTGCAGTGTTCGTATGATACAGGTATTCTAATATTAGTCTTTGGAAAGTGGAGACTCAGGGAAATTATTTTCCCATCACCAAGATTCTAATGAGCCCATTTATTGCATATGCTCTCTATCATGTTTAATGTTTTTAAAACATTTTCAAAAGGTTTTTCTATATTAGAGGTGTAGCTACGGCTAGAAGAATAGAATCAGCAAACTGGGTTTAAACTCCAACTGGCATAGTTTGTATTCTCTTTGAATAATATTCTTGGGAAAGACATGTGCAACATCGTTAATCCTGTTGGAGTTTGCTTCTGGACAGTACTCAAAAGCCATTGAATGACATTCATGTTTCAATGAGGAAAGATGTTGACAAATACACATTTGTTCAATATAACCCTGTTTATTAAGCTGTTGATTTAATTAGTTTTGGGCAGATTTGTTTTTGTGAATTTCTAACCATCATGAAGAAAAAAAATATTTGTATTTTTTTTCTTTTTCTTTGAATCTCCTCTTTCAGGTTTTGTAAATGTTAAACCTCACTTATGTGACTGCTTTTCTCTGTTCTAACTCAAACTGAATGAATTAATCTCAATGTCTGTCTTTGTCGTGTAACAATCTTTCAACCTATTCAGAACTAGCCCATGATTTTCAATATCATTTCAATTTAATTTGGTTTATTTGTTTAATGGCATGTCAACTCCTAATGGTTTATGCTAAAAATGGATTCATTTGTAAATATTTGACCATAATCATAACTGTATTTTTAATATTTAATTAAATTTATTTTCAAGTAGCACTTTTTTTATTTATCGTTAATCATTTGTTTGCACACAGTTATATGGTTTCATGTATTCCTATCCAATAGTTATAATTTTCAAACAGTTTTATTTAATCCATTGATATGACCCAAACAAATATCACCAGAGTGGGTCAGAGTGGACCTAGAAGTAATGACAATGAAGGGGTACTCCCTAATCCACAGAACTCCAGAAGTGAAGCCTCACCACTAGATTTAGCTTAGTGTCTTATCGAGGAAACCCCTTTTCAGTGAAATCATGACCCTCTGCAGTGGATACAATTATTGTATTATTTTGTAAAGCACTCTGGGAAAAAGGTTACAGTCATATATATATATATATATATATATATATATATATATATATATATATATATATAGTCCAGATAAAAATAAGTTTCAGCCATTGTTTTTTATTCATGAACATTTACACAAAAATAAACAATTTCCAATCTTTAAGATTTAAAATGGTCATATTGTTTTCCTTAAACATTCTTCCCACCAAATTAAAATGAAATCTCAGCAGAGAAGTGGTCTTTTTGGTGAGGAGACATAAATTTGGGAATTAACCCTAACCCCAACACTTATAAGTTCTCCTCTTAAGAGATATCTACTTTCAGGTGGAAAGATTGTCTTGTTTCTTGAAAACTCAATACGATCACCTTTTAAGATTAAATGTTATTTTTTGAGTGCACAAAAGTTTGTAAATGAAAAGAAGGCAATGACTGAAACTTATTTTTATCTGGATTGTGAATGTAAGTACAACATTTCTATGTAACTTTTGAACATAAATGCAAACATTTTCCCAATGTTTTATTCTAAATAAGAATTTATTTTCAATTCTCATACTAGAAGGGTGACCTCTTATCTCCAGTTTGTCAGTCATGACCTCAGCTGTTGCGTAGGTTCTCCTCAAGTGTTGAAGTCAAGATCACATCTATTCTATTCTAATCAGTTCATTTCATCACACACAAATCTACTTCTATTTCATCAATGGGCAAATAGCCAGGAATTTGGGATATTTTGACCTTTTAAAGAAAGGCACTCTATCTCAGGCAATAGATAGTTCAGGGATCTTTCTTTGCTGCTAGTACCATGTAACCTAGTACAACCTGTCACATGTTACATGGAAAGACAGGCACTACCAAATGATCCCCATTGCTTCAAGAGATGCTATGGAGGGGAATTATACTCCATGGTGCAATAATGACAAAATAGTTATCGGAAATGTTGATTCCTTAATTAGAATATTGACACTTGCAGGAGTATTGATGAGAATCAATCTCTCTGGTAATCTGTTTGAGGCAACAAAAGAACAATTGAATATGTCCTTCAGCAAGAGTTGAAAGAATCTGCTTTGCACTGACCTAAGCCAGGTTTTCTCAAAGTGGTCCATATAGACCCCTGGGAATGAATAAGACTTTGGCAGAGTGAATAAAAGTACAAGGGTCCCACAAAAGGTGAATTTACTAGTTCACATTATAGATCTCTTTATAATAGGAGAACAAAAATCACTGGGTTATGTAGACTAGTTGCCAGATATGATACACCTAGCAGAATGCCTTATTGGGTTTGGTGGCCACAAATATTGTGTAATTTACATACAACCCATTCAAAACATACAGATCATTTAAATGAACAATGTTTTAGGGTCATTAATGATGCAAATAATCATATTTTTATAGAAGAAAACATTTAAAAACAATTATCCCTTTTTATGATAGGTTATTAGATATCTTTTGAAAAAAAGAAAATTATTTAAAAATAAGATAAAAATATAGATTTATAAAAGAAAGAAAAATAATGAAAAATTAAAATATAAAATGCCTGGAATTTTAATTTTCATCCACAAATAAAATTGAAATTAAATTATTTATCAACAAAACATCCTGCTCTGACCAAAAAGATCAAAATCTTCCCTTAAATCAGTTTCAATATTGCCAGGTATTTGTTGGTGTAGGTTTTATTATGATTCAATATTCCATTGATAATAAGTTTTCTGTATTTTATGAATATTTTAATCTTGAAACTGAAAACACTTATAAAAAAAACCAATCCCTCTCCTCATTGCATCCAGTAAGACCCAGAAAAAATATTCGCAATATTCAATTTGTTTATTTGGGGATAAATAGAAAATAGATTTTGTTACAGTGGGGGTGCATCAAGTAAAATGTTTCAGAAGTCTTGAGCCAAGCAATCATTAAGAAAAGTATATCCTACCATCACCCCTAGTCCATATTTGGGATTTATATTTCAAAATCTATTTGATATAGCATGAAAATTCGCTAAACATGTTTACAACCAGAGGCAAGATAATTTCTCTTACAGTAGTGTGTTATTCTCACATAAGATAGCTTCTCTTTCTGCAAAGGAAGAAAATTTGTATATTCACTTTGGTGTTGTAAATGTTTGCACCACATTATGGCTTATATGTAAATCAAAGATATTTTAGACAAGTTTCTATTATCCAAATTGTGTATGACATTTATGTACAAGGTGTGTTAAACAATTATCAAGACTGATGCTGTATTTAACAAGATATAAATGAACAATGAATTAAACAAATTTTCTTCAAAATAGTCTCCATGGCAGTCAATATACTTAATTCAATGAGTTTTCTATTGGTCAAAGCACCACTGAAACTCCTCTTTTGATATGATATAGAGTTGTGCATTTATGCCTTTTTTTATGTCCTCCTCATCCTCAAAATTTTTGATTTTGAGATGAATTTTCAGCTAAAGAAAAATGTGGTAAGTCTAAAGAATATGGATGGTGCTATACTTACACAATCTTGTGCTTTAGCAATAGCTGAAGATCAAGATGTAGAAGATATGGGCAATAAGACTCCTCCTTCAAAAATAGATGTCTAGGGTATAATATTAAACTGCATCAGATGGTGAGATCTAAGGAGTTTGGAGTATCACTTCATTACCATTACTCCCAGATCTACTGGGAATAATAGTATTTGTTAGGGTACCATTTTTGGGTTGAATAAATCGGTTTGAAAATTATTCATACTAAATGGTATACTTGATAAAATACAACTTTGTATAAACAAATGGTTATTATAGACGAATAAAAAAATTGAATTAAAAAAATGATTGGCAATAGAAGTTATTAGAATCAAACATTTACAAATTAAACAAATTTCATTAACTCAGTAGGAGTTGATATACCATCAAATAAACAAACCAACCAACCGAATAAAAATTGTAATCTGCTTCGACTAAAATTGTGGTTTGATAAACAGGGCTGATATTTTTACAATATGCACACATACACGAGCACACAATCAATTATACATTGAGTAAACAATAACTTTTCAAATTCTCTTTCATTAAGTATGAACTGTATCAAAGAAACTGACTAGGATTTCTTAGGGATGACAATTTGTTTTATTTTATTTTAATGTTTATTGACTAGCTCTTGAAAAATCACAGGAGAATTTTCCTAAAGATCAAGCTTTTTCATAGAAATCTACTATTAATAATATTCACATCCACAATAAACTGAAGTAGTTTGACTGTCTGTGCCCAAAAATTAGATATTTCAAATAACAGACAACATCTTATATATATATATATATATATATATATATATATATATATATATATATATACATATATATATATATAAAAGTTATCTTACCATGGTTACAAACTTGGTAGTATAACATTTTTATTGATTTATTTGTCAATATGTTCATTGATGTTATCCATTAAGCACTATTGGATGCACGGATTCTGTTCAGCTTTTTATATCAGTAGGAGTTCACCATGACAGAAAATTATCCAAAATAGATAAATAAAATTAAAAGGAAAAAAATATGTATTTGTCTTTTTGTATCCTTATGGCTACATGTGTTGTCTGAGCACTGACAGTCATTCTCAATTCATTGGTAGGACTTCTTCCATCATATTTGCTCTCAGCAAATTCCAGACCGACTCTTTAAAGAAGATCTTCAATATAAGCTTCTATAGAAATTTTTATTCTATTTTTGTATTTACTGTTACTAGCATTTCAATGGTTTTTTAGTTTTTTGTTTTTATCTACCTATCAACATTTTTTCTTCCTCTCATCACTCATCATGTTTAAATTATGTATGTATACTTGCACATTGTAGTGAACAGATTCATTTACAAAATACTTTCTTAATATATATATACATACAAATAAATTATGGTGTAATGTTTATCAAGATAGGCTAGCAGTTAGTGAGTTCAGTTCTTACTAGGTGCCAAACTAAGCTAAACATAGAAAATATCTACTGTATCACCAAGAAGTTGGCAACCATAGTCGAGGGCAACCTGAAAGCTCCCTTTTCAATAGCTACTACACCAAGGCATAAGGGAGGACACTACTCCTTTCTCAGGATTGCTCCACTTTACCCTTGATATATACTTTATAATGCTGAGTGTTAAGCAAAGCAGCATCATGTACCATTTTTCAGTCTTTGGTATGACTTGACCTGGGATTGAACTCCAGTCTCCTGGGCTATTGGCAAACACTCTACCTTCTAGGCCAATTTACTGGCCCATTGGTCTAATGAGTAGAGTATTCGCCAATGGCTTGTGAGACCAGGGTTCAATCCCAGGTCAAGTCATACAAAAGACTCAAAAAATGGTACTTGATAACTCCTTGCTTAACACTCAGCATTATAAGGTACATATCAAGGGTAAAGTGGAGTAATCCAGAGAAAGGATTAGCAACCTCTCCTACACCTTTGTGTTGCAGTTATTGAAAAGGCAGCTTTCAGGTCACCCTCAACTACAGTCACCAACTTTACTTTTATTACCTTCAAATAAAATTACACTCCTATCAATTTTTTTTTATAAAAAGTTATTGGATGATTAAAAAGAAACAATAATCAGCATAATTACCGAATCCTAAAATTTACCATTCAGTTGCAAATTGGAAAGGGAAAGGAGTAGCACCCTCCTGTACACCTTGGTGTAGTAGCTATTGAAAAGGGAGACTTGGGGTCACCCTCAACTACGGTCACCAACTTTACTTACTTACTCTAATAAAAATCTTGCCAGGTTATGTTTGCATATATAATATCCCCCATAAATAAGTACACCCTGAACAATTTTTTATAAAAAAGATAATTTTCTTCTACACCATAGATATCAAGATTTTATTATTTCTAGTTGACATTTTTTATACAATCAAAACTAATATTATTACTTACAATTCATTACTAAAATATTTGTAAGCAAAAATAAAACCGATACACCACTACAACCTAAAGAAGAAAAATTGCATAAATATATATATATATATATATATATATATATATATATATATATATATATATATATATATATATATGCATGTACTTTTTGGTGGTTGGCTACATATTCCAATTTTTGGTTTTGGTCATTTTTGCTGTTAAAACAGAAAGGCATAATTATTTTCTTTTTCAGTCAACATATTAATTTTTAATCAATGTAGTTTTTTTATGCAATCTTGTTTTCAAATTGGAAACTTATTTTCCATCAAGTTTGAAATTAATTTTTCAAAACTTTCTTCTTAAAAAGCCATTAAATGAATTAAAATATTTTCCATTTCAGTTTTAATTTACTCTTTTATCCTAACTAAATGTTCAACTGAATTCAAAAGATAACTTTTGACAAGAGCTGAAGGCACAAACACTGACTTGAGTAATTTCTTCAACACCTGATAAAAAGCATCTCCTAACTTTGATAAATTTGAATTCTATCCACAAATCCCTTATGTTATTAGTCAGAAGAAATATTGGAGAAAATTCTGTTTCTTTGAGGAACCAATACAGAATTGAAGATCATTAATCTAGAATTTATTTACACAGAGTAAACATTGCATAGGAAAATTTTCGTTATACAAATCAATTTTTAAAAAATGCCCAAATCAATTTTGATATATTTTTTCATAATTATTAAATAAAGAGCAAACTTTGTTTATAAAGATGTTTTCTAATTTTGTAGAAAATCTTTTTTAATTCTAATTAAGACCAACTTGAATTAATTTGAGGATTTATTCTATTCATAAAATTGTGCATGAACACATAATTTTAAAATGTCTTTGACACATGAGAAAACACATTCCTAAACTTATAAGAAGTTTAAATCTATCAAAAATTATTTTTGGTATTAATATTGTTATATATGTAGTCATTTCCCTTTGAGCAACACTAGGTATCCCACCTAATGACTAAATAACTCTAAAGTTCTGGAAATATCATTTTAGCCCATGAAAGTTATACTGAAAATATGAAATAGGCTAAAATGTTACTTATCATATAATAGAGTTTTAATGTTTGAAATAAACTTTTACCATCAGCATTTGTTATTTTGAGTCATCCATACTTCATCCATGAGATCCTTAAAAAATTTAAATTTTAAGTTTTCATCACATATGGATAAGACCAGCTGAAAAAAGATTTATACAACAGTCGCAGGCTTTTATATAGAGAGATCAAAAATAGATAAAAAATAAATGAATTTACATCATATTTTAGACTGACCCTATTTTTTGGCTCCCCATCACATATACACACATTTGACGATGGTGAAACTTTTATCATTATAGAAATGAACTCAGTAACATAAGTTCAAATCCTTGACTTTTATTTGTCTAGAATGATTTGTTTGCACTGTTATATGATATCTTCTATTCCTATCTAAATCAAGTAATTTGCTCTCAAATGGTTTCAAGTATTCCAATTTAACATTAATAACTCTACTTAATAATAATCATTTGTTTGCAAACAGGTGTCACAGATATTCCTCACATAAATAATTTTTAAACAGAACTATTTGGGACTCTAACTGACAATACCACAATTTCTTAACCTCTAGACATAAAATAACCCTAGATGAGTTGACATGCCATTAAATCAATCAATCAGTCTTTTGAATTCAAGTTGAAAAAACAAATAAAAATGTTGATTAGAAAAGAAATTCTCCAAAGTTAAGAACACAAGACAATCTTAATTTTTTTGCTGTCAGTATATTTATCTGTCAATATTTGTCTATATCACAACAAATTGAGTTTCCAAACACCTTCTTGGGTCTTAACAACAAAAACAACAACAGTCCTTCTACTTGGCAAAGACCAAACTAAATGAACCCAGGAAAACTGATATTTACAAATGTTATTGAGAAAATGTCAGTCATGCAAGTTGATTGTGAACTTGAGACAATTTACTTCAGCTAGACAAATTGAAAAAGAAAAGTAAGAGGAGAGAAACAACAAAAAAAAGGAAAAGAGTTTATTTCTGTGTTTTAGTTGATATCAATTTGTTTGTGTCAGTAGCAGATCAAGAATACTGAAAAGATTTTCATTGGAGCAAATGTAGAAAAAGATTTTTTAAAGTATATTTCGTCATTTGATAAATTTATTTATTTTTATTAGAACTTTATATTTTGAATGGTATATCTTTTAAGCATATAATTTTCTAAGTGTAATTTTTATTATTGAATTCTTTCAATCATGTTTGAACCAAAGAAATGTCCATTTTAAATCAAAAACCATAAGATGTTATAATTTCATGAGTTAAAAGATGTACTATATGGGGGTGATTGTGGTACAACAGTTATCATTGTTGGACATGAGTTCAAATCCTGAACAATGCTGTTTGCATTTTATATAGCACTAACACTCCTGGGAAAGGTATGAATCCAACTATTTTTGTAGGTAAATAGTCGGGCAGACTCAGTTCGTTAGCTTTGGTAGGCAACCACACTTGAAGAAGGAAAATTCTGAAGTCAAACCAAGCTTTAATCCACTTAAAATTGACCTTGTGTTACATCCTGCTTGTGACAGATAGGCTGAGTAAATACTAACTAATGGTTCACCAGAATCACAGGAGTAGTCATTTACTAAGCTTCAGTTCCCACCAACATCCTCAGTACCCACCATTTCTGGAGGCATGATTGACAAGGCAACATCTAAGTTCAATTACTGTAAAAACAAACTGTGAGAAATTGTTGAAATCACAGAATCTTTTATGGTTTTACATATATTATTTCTTTTTTTTTTTTTTTCACTATTTTTAATAGTTTACAAGATTTTTGTATTTTTAACTTTTTTTCTCTAAGAAGAACATAATAGTTAATATCTTTATGTAGAGGAACAGACAATTTTGATATTACATTTATTCTCATGCAAAATGAGAAACTTTGTATAAGAATAGAAATCTAAAAAGGTAGAGGATTCATACAGGCATGATTTTGACAATTTCAGAACACTTTTTTAAGCTGACAAAGATGACCAAAATCCACTGACTTGTAAAATCATCTTCTTAACAATTAGACAGTGCATTCCACAACCTGATTTTTTCCTTTTCTTTTTTTTAATGTTAAAGAATTAAACACAAGAACATGTTTGACAAACATAAATACATTAAAATAAAATTTTGTTTTCAAAAAGGTGATGCTTTTCTTCTAAAGTAAAAAAAAACCTTTTCACACATTACAGTGTGGCTCTACATATGATGTGTTATCCTACCCACTCCAAAAATGTTTAGGGAATTTGAACACATAGAGCAATATTCTATTCATCTGTTCTCCCAATGGACATTTTACATTTTTCTTGAAATCCTTCCACCAAGAAATGAAGAACCCCATTTACAAACAATTTTTTCTTTCTTTGACAAAGACATATTTCATGCCATAACTTTGCACTTTTCAATGACACCTCATATAACACTCACACTTTTTTTAAGATAAAGTTTATAAAGAAAAAGATAAAAGTAAAATACTTGTAACATTTTTTCTTTCTTCTCTTTTTTTAAAAAGAAATTAAAAAAAATATGAAGTTTGAATCATGAAGGAAAAAATGACAAGTTGGAAAATTCAACTGCTGTTATTCACTCTATGGGAATTTTTGAATTCAGAAATATTATGATAATCATCATATTCTCACTCTCAGAAAATTCCATGGCAATGTGACTCATTCTTTCTTCAAGTGCTGTCAAAAATTTACTCTTAATGCTTTTTGCATGCTGACTCTTCTTATTTAATGCACATTTTATGGCATGAAATACTCTATACACTAGATGAGCCATGAATCAGTTGGGTTCCCATTGTAACAGCAGTCCATGATGATACTGACACTTCCATTTAGGAAGCTATGAAGGATTCTAATTAACAATTCATAGTTATCTCCATTAGATCAAGAATTCAAGCAATTAAAAAACTGCATTCAGTGCAAATATATACCCCACAAAATATGTCAATACTAATGATACAAAAAATTTTCAATAAAATTATATTTCAAACAAAGATGGGAATGTATTTTCTTATTTTAAAACTCAGAATTCATGTAAAATTTGATAAATAAAAAATGTCATTAAAATAATGAAGTATGGGTAGTAATTGCAGGTAAAAACTTATTTTCTAAAAAGTTTGCTTTTTATATATATATATATATATATATATATATATATATAGGTATTCTTGTTCCAGTTAAACCGGAGTTGGGAGTAATTCCATCAGGACAAGAAATTATTCATGAATGAATATTTAAAATTTTCCTGGTAAATGTGACCGGTTTCGTTGTTTTTTCTTAATATATATATATATATATATATATATATATGTATTATTTGGTCCAGTTAAACCAGAGATGGGACTAATTCCATCAGGACAAGAAAACTATTCAAAAGTGAACATTCAAAAACACATAACAGGATGGAAATAAATTTATAATCCTAATGTGATCAGTTTGTGTTTTTTCTTAATGTGTTATATTTTGACCTTTTGACCCGGCCCAAAATGCCATTCAAGGTGAAAGAAGTGACACATTCCAATGGCAGTTAGGAGAGGAAATTGGCTGATGAAATGGGATGAGCTAAAAAATTCCCATGGTACACTCATAGACTGATGACCTGTGAACTGCATGACAGTTATTTCTGCTTGATGACGATCAAGCATGCGATTTCAAAGATCGAGTGGGCGTTGAACCATTATATAACTCAATTGAGTTCGAGTCCGAGTGGAGTTGCCAGTAGAGTTCCAGACAGTTGGAGAGGAGATGTGGTAGGGAAAGCCACACCCGACCGATGGAATTTGGGGTCCAGAGAAGATGCTGATAAGATGCAGTAAAGAAAGCCAGCATCCAGCAGAGTGGGTCCGAGGTCTCCGGTTGAGCAGCCATAGAGAACAAGAAAGACACAACATGACGGTCATAACAGTGGGGTCAAAATATTACAGTTTATGTCCGATCTCCAGCTCCCTCTCACAGTAAAACCCCCCACAACCTTTTCAAACCCTTGCAATAAAGTGAGAGGTGCATATTTTTGCTAAAGAAGTCTTCCTGCATGCATCTGTTTATTTATTGTGTCATTGGGATGCTGTAGATGAGTATACAACAAATGAAATATATATATATATACATATATATATATATAGCCTGCATTTCGCACAATACTATTTGATTCTATATATCTGGTGGTACACTCCACCATCATGAACAATTAGAGAATTTGAATAGATTGAACAATAATCTATTTATCTGTTTTCCCAATAGACATTTTATATATATATAATTATGATTAAAATTTAATGCTAAAAGCATTTTTAATCAGTAAAATCTTTACAGTTTTCTATGTGCAATAATGCACATTTTCAACTATAAATAATGCACATTTCAACTATAAAATAAAGTAACAATAAAAACAGCATAAAACCTCACAACTCTGTGTTTCACATTGCCAATCCTTGGATGAGCTAGTATAATTATGTCATGGATTTTTAGCCTGTTTTAGAGTTATTCTATTCTATAGTTTAAAATACTGTTTCATATATATGTATATATGAAACAGTATGAAATTATTATATATATATATATATATATATATAATAATTTCATACTGTTTCAGTATGAAATTACTATATATATATATATATATATATATATATATATAATTATTTCATTAGCATTTAAGTAGAATATATCTGGATATATCAGACAGACTACTTCATCGCTGAAGTATGATTTGTAGAAAAGGCTAAGTTTGCTCTTTATATGATATATATATATGATAGAAATGTGTGGAATGAAATATCATGCCTCTAAATCAGTTTTAAGTGTTTGATTTATCCAACTTTCATCACATTTATATCATATCTTCAGATTCCCCACAACCTATCACTTCAACATATATATATATATATATATATATATATATATATATATATAGATAGAGAGAGAGAGAGAGAGAGAGAGAGAGAGAGAGAGAGAGAGAGAGATTTATAGATTTTCTTAGGTGTGGGGGGCTGTCCTACCAAATATGAATGGTTTTTAAAAAGATCTTTTCCCCCATAGAATTCTAACTTTAATTCTTTACTTTTATTTAATGGAGATTGTTTCTCAATCTGTAACCAAAACTTCATCACGCGAATGTCACAATACCCTTAAGTCTACAAAAATGGTGAAAAGTCTTACTTGTCTCTTTTGGCGGGTAAAGTTATCTCAGCCTCACATTTTGATACTGAACAGAGGTGAAAAGCACATCTTCATAGTTCAAAGATAAAGATAGGAAAAACCATATCTTTAACATCTGAAAAAAAGGGGATAAAAGAGGCTGATTTGAATTATGGGATTGACATGTAATGTCCAAAGACGTGTTTCCAAATCCAAGTGAAGACATTTATTGTCTCTCTACACTGTGATAAAATACCTCCATTTATATTCCTTTTCTTTTTTTGGTTCCTAATAGAATTTATAATCTGAAAAGGATTTTGATAGTTCATTTCTTGACCCACAAAACCCCTCCACCCATGTGTGTGGAACCTTTCACTTTTGGCTACTGGCTAAAATATGGCTGATAATGTAAAAAGGTGCAATCTGTTGTTTAACACCCTGCAACATTACAACATTTTATAGGCAATAACAATATAGAAAAGAGGATTCTCCAACCAAAATTTAGGCCACTCAGATATATGTACTTTGAAGTAGGGGCACAAATACTGGTTCTTAGAGTTAGATGTTATGATTTGAGTTAATGTCCACCATTTAAAACTTTATCAACTGAGTTATCTGTCTATGGCAGGAAAGATATGGATCACAGTTGGTTATAATGATAGTACAATGATTTCTTTTAATTTGAGGAACACTTAGAGATTTATAGGTTTAAACATTTTTTTGCTTTGTTTTGTTTTGTCTTTGTAATTATTTTACATCACAAAAAAACTACCTAAAAAGCCAATATTTCCTGTTTAATTAAATGCAAATAATTATTTTTATTTTTAAATCCAAATAATTTTTTCTATTCTTTTTTTTTAAGTTTGGAACTTTAAATTCTTTGCAGTTAGTTATGTCTTGCAGCAATATGACTTTCTACTGATTACCCCTATTGCCTTTCACACTGAGGAATATTTGTTTTTAATGTTAAAACTTCCCTCTGGATCCAATAAGTTTGCATAAAGCTGGTTGCTCTACATCAAATCATTTGGTTGTCTATAGAGGACAGACAAACAAACTCTTCCAAATTATTATAATCTCAAATTAAAAAATGCTGGGTTCTTGGCATTGTTTGAAAATATTTGATTTTTTTATTACAATGTTTTTAGATAAATATCATAAATAATTTTAAAGTTTCAAAAATAAATCAGTAAAAATGAGTCAACTTTATTATCCGGAAAAAATAAAATGAAATAAAAGAGTTAAAAAACTGACGATTTTTCTTTAGACTTTTATTTAAAAAAAAAAAAAACAATTAATAATAATAATAAATGTTCCCCACGACGATAGGGTCAAAAATCAAATCTAATTTTATGTTTTTGCTCTATATTAACAAGCGACATAACGAGATATAAATTCCAACAATACTTTTTTTTTTACCACCTATTAACTGCAGACGATATTTTTTAAGAGCATTTTTTTCCATTCGGCATGAACCACTTTAATAAACCCAAAAGCATCGTTTCGTTCAGCTACAATTTGTTTCCAATAGACCAAGAAGAGTTATTTCCCTTTAATTAGATTTTTTTGAGTTGTCCAGAGTAGTTAGCGTCTACTGAAACTACTTATTTATTTAATGATAGTTAAATGACGATTTCCTCACTATTGTCTAGTAAATTGGAAAGCTATGGTAGAAATAAAAAATTTAAAAGGAATTTGAATTGATAAATACACCATTTTCTGTACTGATATTCAAAACATTTAACTCTCACTGCTATTATATTAATAGCTAATTATTTCCATTACCATCTCCATATATGAATCTTATTCTTTATATTACTATGATCAATTTTTTTTAATTGTGTATTTATATTCATATATATATCTAAAACACAGTTACCTAATTTTCAATTATTTTTTTAAAATCTGTTTCTTATAACATAATAAAAAGTTATCAAATAAATACTTCAACATTTATATTTACTAGATAAGCCATGGAAATTTCAGTTTAAATTGTATATACAAATAATTGTATACAATATCTAGCAATATATATAGAGAGCAAAATAAATCTAATAACTTAAACTAAACCACGGAAAAAGATTATTTGACTCATTTAAAACTTCATGATAAAAAACATTTAAAACTACATGATAAAAAAACATTTTTTATAAGTTATTCATATTTTAATACCCTTTCTTCTGTGTTGGATAGCATCAAATTACTTTAACATTTAAGATGTATAAAATAATTTTCAGAATTTAAATAATAGAAGATCTTCAGGATTTGTTAATAACTGTTGATATTTTATAAATTGTCACAATTTAATGCATTCAGGTTTGCTTTTTAAATTTTTTTATGGAATTAAAAAAAAGTCAGAATAAAGCAATTGTTAGCAACAGTTTCAATACTGCTTTAATATTTCAATAAAAACAAGAGAGGAGGTTAGAGAGTAGATGGATGGAAAGGTTGTTATAGAAAAATGATCACCAAGAGAACTGGTTAATATAGAGTTAATTTTGTGACCAAGTCCCTAACTTGACCAATACAGTAAAAATATACGTGCATGGGTTTCACTTACCTTAGTCTATCTTCCTGCTTGGAGCTTATAATATATGCTAAAACCCAAGGATTAATATTGGTTGGTTTTACTGCATGTCAACCCTTATTGTTTTATTAATGCTCAAGTCTGTCCTTTTTTTTTTTTTTGGTAGGGGGTCAAGCAATTAAAATGCCTTCAATGGTTTAAATCATTTGTAAATAACTATAGCTTCCAGTAACTATTCTTAATTCAAATAATTTATACACAATTACATTATTTCAAGTATCTTTTACTATAATAATAATCATAAAACACAGTTATATGGTTTTAAGTATTCCTATACAATACTAATAATTTTCAAACAGATCTATTTGACCCATAGATGGAAACTTAACAGGTACTATTAATTCAGATCAGAGTGGATCTGGGGATGATTGCAATGAATGGGTACTCCACACTCTCTGAAGCTCCTAAACTGGATTCTTACCATCAGCGGGAAGTCCCCATGGTATAATGGCTAAAGTGCTGGACAGCAGCCTTGAAGTAAGTGAGTTTGAACTTCAGCTGCACTATTTCATTCAAATTCAGACTAATACCCTAATATCTTCCTTGCTATGGGTTAAATAGTATCACACTTGTTCTTCTTCGAGATCGCTTTGACATTATATAATGCACAAAGGTTGATATGCTATTAAACAAAGAAACCAAACCAAACTTACTACCAGAGGCAATTTAATGTTATACCCAGGACATCCCTTTGAAGAGAGGGGGTGCTCTTCTGAAAAGAATACTACTGGTGTATTCTAGGTCTCTAGGAGTGAAAAGACAAATGATGGTAGATAATTATGATATTGCTATTACCATCTGGTTGTTGAAAAAAAAAGGAAATGAAATAATAATTACAGTTGTAGTTTAGCCCTAACTACAAGTTTCAGCTTTTATGATTTTGGGGTTTTGACTTTATTATTAACTTTTATTGCAAAAATTGGATTGTAAATAATTATCTCCCTTAGAGGATGGGCATAGTCTATTAATTGGCAAATGACAGTCTAGAAACCCATACTCAACCTTTTTTGCCTTTGTTCTTTAAAAAGTAGAGACATTCTCTCTGACCTCTGCTAGAAAGCCATATGGTGATATTAACCACCCTTGTTAAGTAAAGTTTTTTCTATTTTTTGTACCCCTCCTACACACTGCTTGTTCATTGAATATGTGCATATTTTTATCAATGGGACACATTTGTATATTTTTTCTTTTAAGACAACTTGCATGTATATTAGGTATATATTAAATGCTCCTGTATGTGTAAATAATTTTGTCTTTCCTTCTGTTAATTCATTATCAGTATGTCACTGATATACAAATGCTAATATTGGTCCTTGATGAGAAAGGGTCTCAGTTAAATATCTTCTTTAGCATCAAAAACATACCAACAGTATCAAACGGAATTTGTTTTTTTACATAAAATTTTTCTCAGATTGCTGCATTCAGAAAAAAGGGATGCAAAATGGAGTTGTCTGGAATTCTCTGAGAATAACTTGAAATCAAAGAAAAAATTCTATTTGATAACTGAGAAAAACTAGAATGATTGTCTCTTTCTTCATGGAGGTCCCTATTACTGGCAAATGTACCAGTTGAAATGTTGAGTGAATCCATATTACTACAAAATTTACTAATTGTAATGTTGTATGGATCTATATTACTGGGAAATGTACCAGTCAAAATGTTGTGTGGGTCCATATTATTGGCAAATGTTCCAGTCAATATGTTGTGTGGATCCATATTATTAGCAAATGTTCCAGGCAAAATGTTGTATGGCTCCATATTATGGGCAAATGTTCCAGTCAAAATGTTGTGTGGATCCATATTATTGGCAAATGTACTAATTGAAATATGTGAACAACAAATACAAAGAGTTGAATTGTCTGAATAACTCTTAATCTTAAAAATGTTTTGCAGAAAGTAAAAACTGATGGTATAACAGTTATCATCATTGGAAATGAACTTGATTAGCTCAGTTTAATTTCTGGATGAAGCTGTTTGTATTTTATCTTGCACTTACGCCTTTAAAAATGACATGTATCCATTTATTTTTCCCTCAGCAATAGATATTTAGTAAAAACTTGTTATGGCAACCAGTCTAGGAGAAAGTAAACGCTAAATTCACACCAACAGAATTAATTTTGTGTTAAATCATGGTGGAGGTGTTGGGTAAGGTTGGTTGGTTGTTTGGGTTTTATAGCATATCAACCTTTGTAGATTATTTAATGCCAAATCCATTTTTATGCAAATAGTTCTATTTAAAACAATTCAGTTTAGTATGAGTCAAAAACATTTCTATTTCAAGCTATTCAGTTTATTCAAACAGTTCTAATTCACCTAATTCAGTTTAGTATAATTACAAATTTTGTTCACACAGTTAAATGTTGAAACAGTTCTATATTCAACAATTAAGTTTAGTGTAAGTAGAGTTTCAATGTCAAAAACAGTTCCGTTTCAAACAATTCAGTTTAGCATAAGCACACAATTTAAATGTAAGTACACAGTTTAATTGTCATAAATATTTCTATTTCAAACTATTCAGTTTAGTCAAACAGTTCTAATTCAAACAATTCAGTTTAGCATAAGTATGCAGTTCTATTTAACCCATAGATAGGGCCCTATCAGGTGCTACCATTCAAAGTGGACCTGGGAGCAATGGAAATGAAAGGGTGCTCCGCATTCCCCATCAGTGGAACCTCACCATAAGATTGTTTAGTGTCATATCCAAGACTCTCATGGGGGGTACCCTCTGCCGAGGTGCAGTTGGTGTATTCTACAGCCCCAGCTGACTGGGCAATACAGAGTTAAATGTCAAAAGAGTTTTATTTCAGATAATTCAGTTTAGCATAAGTACACAGTTTAGACGTCAAAACAGTTATATCTTGAGCAATTCAGTTTAGCATAAGTACACAGTTTAAATGTCAAAACAGTTCAATTTTAAACAATTCAGTTTAGCACAAATACACAGTTTAAATGCAAAAAACATTAAACTCAAGAAATCACATTTTAGTTATATTTAACCCATAGATAGGACCCTTATCAGGTGCTACCACTCCAGGCCAGAATGGACCTGGGAGCAATGGCAATAAATGGCTACTCCACATTCCCCAAAGCTTCAGCATTACTGGAACCTCACCATCAGATTGTTCAGTATCATATCTAGGACACTCATTGGCGCAGGGTCTAACCCGTCTGCAGAGAAGCAGTTAGTGTATTCTACAGCCCCAGTCGACTGAGCAAAGGGGTTGCGTAAATAAATCAAGAAGATTTGAGTAAATCTTCCCTTGTCATATAATGAAGTAATCCAACAAAGCAACCAGTTTTGCAAATGTGGACAAAATGGCAAAAAAATGTATGCCAAGGTCACCTCATGACAGGGGACACTGTGAACAAGAATTGATCATTTTACACTTTCTTTAATAAGGTGTGATCACTTTGACAAGAAAATAAAGTATAAAGGTATCATTATATAAACTGGACAGTATTGCCCATCATTGATTTAATGGTTCTCTTTTTAATTATGCTGGAGAAAGAAGCAATTTTTTCCCTTTAGTGCAGCCACTGAGCATATCTTCATGGATCTCCTTCGATGATAAACCCTTGATATCAAGGTAGTAGATGACTTTCATCATCATCATCAAGATGTGCCAATAGCACAGATTCTCTTGATTCTCTCTCATCATCCATCCCAATTAACAAATCCTTTAGACGGCAGCCAGTGTCCACACAGAGCTAATGTTTATAAGTTTTTGCTGGTGTGTCCATGTGTGCCTATTGGAGAATGTCACTCATGAGTTTGGTGTTGCTTCTCCAGCAATACTCAGCTTGTCTTGTTCTTCTTATTTGGATGGTTTGTGCGATGGAAGGTAAGTGGCTGTACAGCTACAGTTTTGTATAGTGCTGCTTCCAGGATTTTTTATAACAGCATGTAACATCCTTGATTAGTCCCCTTATATCTTTTTTTTCAGACATCCTGTTAAACTCTAAAAGGTGAAGCCATACAGTAGTACTGACTCAGCTACAGCTTGGAAGAATTCCTGTTTTCTTTTATCTGAGATCAGATTTCCATATAGTTGATAACCTGTCAATTGCAGTCTACTCTTTACCAAAGCATATCTTGACATATGACTTTAAAATGGGTGATATTTTTCATTTTCTCAACAATTGTAAAATCTCAAGTTTCAAGTTTCTGGAATAAAAAAATCAAAATTATAAACTCCCCCACCCAAAAAAAAAACAACTTATGAACTTCAAAGATAAAAATAAAGATTATGAACTTAAAAAAAATCAACGTTATGATTTTTTAAAAAAATCAAAATTATGAACTTCAAAGAAAAAATCAACATTATGATTTTAAAAAAAAATCAGAATTATGAACTTCAAGAAAATCAGTTACTGGCTGTAAATTTAATTGGAGCTATATAATTACTGCTTTCATTTTTGGGTACAAACTTTTCTATTTACCCCTCAAATATTCGACTCCTGAAAAATTTATGGTAGAAATATTTTGAAATGGTCCATGAGAAGAATTATTAACTACCATTCTGGAAAGATGGAATCACTTTGATAAAAAAAAATTTGCTTTAATTAGTGAACCCCATGTCTGAAAAAATTAAAGCTGTCCTAAAAGCTTAAAGAGAAGAAACTAAGTGTTAATTCTAATCTTTTTGTCAATGAATTCCAAAATTTTTCCCTCAACATTGGGTTATTCCATAATATTTTCCTCAGCACGGGTTGGGAAAAAATATACCATTAATCTAAATAATGTAATCTATATTAATACTCCTCTAATGAACAACTTTTTAAGACCAATTTTTTTTTTTTTACCTCAAAAACAAGGAGTCATACATTACAAAAGACATGTTTTTGAAAGTTAGAAGCTCACTTTATTTCTAGACTAAACTTTGCTGTAACTCTGATCCAAAGTATCTCCATATAGCTTGTACTTAAACAAAATTATAATATCATCAATCCTATTGTGTATCAGTGGTGGGGTTTTAGTATGTTTGGAATTGCCAAGTAAACATAGTAAGCTACATCAAGGTCTTGACTATACTGTTTATTTATAGTATTGCATTGATTTGGATTTTATTAGATTGTTTTGAATATATAATAAGGGTTTGAATGCTTTCTCTTTGTCTTTGGATGTTGAAGAAGTATTTTTGTAGGCTAGCACATTGGCATAATGGTTAGAGTGTTCGCCAATAGCCCAGGAGACCTGGATTCAATCCCAGGTCGAGTCATGCCAAAGACTCCAAAAATGGTACTTGATGTCTCCTTGCTTATAAAGGGTAAAGTGGAGCAATCCAGGGAAAGAAGTAGTGCCCTCCCCTACACCTTGGTGTAGTAGCTATCAAAAAGGGAGCCTTCGGGTCACCCTCGACTATGGTTGCCAACTTTACTTTTACTACTTAAGGGTAAATACTAGGCCTGACTGAGTTCTTTAGCCTTAGGAAGGCCACTACGTTAGGGGAAGAAAAATTCTGAATTTAAAACAGTTTTTCTCTACTTAGAAATTGACCTTGTGTCACATCCTGCTCATGACAGAGAGTTTGGGTAAATACATATCCCTAAAAATTTCTTAACAGAGTTTCAGTATTGCTTCCCAGTTTCAAGTTTAAGCAAAATTCTTGTCATTAATTCTGTTAATTGTTCAAATTAGAGTTTTGACATCCTCCTCATTTCATGCAGAAAAATGGAAAAATAAAAAAGGGATTTAAATGACTGAAAATGGCTTTAAGGTAACATGTTCTTCATCCTCATAACAGACAATTGTCCCATCACTCTATCATTTGTTATGAGCAACATATCCAAAGTAGTTAAAAAATACAAAAGACAGAATTGTTTTTGGTAAAAAGTAAAGAATTGTAGAGATACAATAAATAATTATCTCCTTTTGAGAATTGGCATATCTGTTAGAATCATCATAGGATGTCACATGACATTTCCAGAAAACCATTCTCAACTTCTATTCATTCCTGTTTTTTGATTTTGTCTCTGACCCTACTAGGGAACAGTAAAGCCACATAGCTATATTACCAATATTCATCAAGTAAGCCTTTTTCCATTTTGTAACCTATCCACACACTGTTTCACCATCAAATAATATGTGCATAATTCTGGCTTATGGGACACGTTTGTATATTCTTTCCTTATAATGTCACTTGTATGTATATTATTTATATGAAATATTAAGTGGTTTTGTATTTTCAAATGAATTTATTTTGTCTTTCCTTCTGATTTTTTTTCACTGTTAGTATATCTTAGATATACTAATGTTAATCTTAGTCCTTGGAGAGTGGAGACTTGACTAAAAATCTTCCCTACTACCAATTATACTAATAGAATGATTGAAAGGGCAGTAGTAGTTTAAGTGCAAAACAAGCATTTTAGAAACCAAGTGTAAGATAATGATCAAATAACAGAAAAGAAAAGATATACAAATTACCCACATGTAGGTGCAGACCACCAACCTTAAGTATTGAAAGTATCAACTACCACCTGTACCAATGGATTCACCTAAATTAGCTTAATTAGCTAATTCAAGCCAGGTGTTGATGTGCTCAAAGAGGTTAATTTACTTTATGTATTATTATAGCCAAAAGATTCTTGTTCAGTTTACTTTCACTACTAATGATATTTTAGCACTCTATTTGATAATAATTGCCAATGTTATTCACAAGCAGATTCAGAAATTATCTCCTTATTGTTCCCTGATGTACTCAGACTAGTATCCTCATCTTGGTTGATATTCACATCTCTTAAGCCTTTGTTCTTTCTGACCATCCTTAATCATAATTGACACACTGTCTGTAGATTTCAGAATACATTATCTCCTACTGAAGGGTAAGACTCCTCCCTAAAAAGGGTGTTCTGGCTATGACACTAAACTGCATCTGATAGTGAGGCTCCAGTTCTGGAGATCTTGGGAATGTAGAGTACCCTTTTATTGCCATTACTCCCAGGTCTACTCTAACCTGGAGTGGTAGTACTTATTAGGTTTCGATCAATGGGATAAATAGGTTGATTTAAAAATCATTTATATTTGATAGGATCATGAGAAAAAAAATCTTAAAAACTACTACACAAAAAAATATAAATATAAACATACAATGATTATGATTCCCTAACCTCTAAACTTAAAATAATCACAGGAGGTGCCCGTGGTGTAATGGTTATCGTCGCAGGAATTGGACACGGCGATACGAGTTCAAATCCTGGACTGATTGCATTTCACATAGCACTAATACCCTTGGGAAAGGTATGAATCCAATTGTTCTCCCTCCAGCTATGGGTAAATAGTAGGACAGTCTAGGTTCTTCAGCCTTGGTGAGGCAACTAGTCTAGGAGAAGGAAAACTCTGAATTCAAACCTGTTAAATTCCGCTTAAAAAAAAAATTGACCTTGTGTCATATCCTGCCCGAGTGGAAGGGTTGGGTAAATATGATAATCACAGATGGGTTGACATGCTATCAAAATTAAGCAATCAGTCTATCATAATTGGTAAACTTCTCAAAACCTTGAACCAGATCCTTCATTCAATCCACATTCTCATTTTGCCACCAATGATTATAACATCCTAAATCTCTGACTGAGTTTGTAAATCAATTGACAGGAACAAGCATTGGGATTTTTGTCACAGCATTATGGATTCCTTTGTTTACCTACACAAATCATTATTGTGTAAACTTGCATAAATATTGAGCCAGCAGCATTTTTGTAGAAAAATGAACAAGACAATGACTGTTGGTGATTGACATACATTACTCAGATTTTACTAACATATTTCAGTTACCTATATTTTACATGGCACTGTAAACAGGATCAAACCCAGCTGAGTGGGAAAGCATTTTTATTGAGCTGAGCATATCTATCACCTCTGCTAAGCTTGATGCACAGACATTTGCAAGCTCCTCACTTACAAATGACAACTTGCTATACTAAAGCTTGTCAAAGAACCCATAGCCATTTCAAGTTAACAATGCAAAAAGCCATAGCCATTTCAACCCAACAAGTTAACAATGCAAGAACCCATAGCCATTTCAAGTTAACAATGCAAAAAGCACAGACTACAAAACTTCCTCAACTCCATGACAACACCACAGTTCAAAAAGGACTGGGATGTATTTAAAAAAATCACTAAACTCCCTCTCACAGTCAAACATTTAACAATATGATTGCACTGATGAAACTGTCCAGAACTCTTTTATCGAAGTTTTTTTAACATTGACCCAAGTAAACTACTTGACATACTCAATAGAAATTGAATCTCATGTTGCAAAGAGTTTTATTTTCTTCTATTTTGCCGAGAGATGAGTCAATTCAAAATATTTGATTCATTTAACATCAGGAGCATGGGATTGTAATTTTAAATGTCCCAACTACAATTATGATTTATCTAACATATATCAAGGATCAATTTATAGCTAATGCACTACATGTGGATATATTGACAAAGGCAGGGTCACTGAAAATCCTTGAACTGAATGTGAGCCACATGAAAGCATTTGAGATCAAAACAAGATGTCATGCATCTCAGATGTAACAGCACTTTGGATATCAACATATCACTGATAAAAATAAGCTCAAAATATAGAACAAACAATGACGATAACATTGCTGGAATGTGACCTCACCAAAATGCCTGCAAAGGTTGTAATAGCTATCAGCATGGTTGCCTTGCAACAAACAACCAACAACAAGTATGTGATACATGTGGCTAAACATGCAACACAGTATACTAAATGTAATTATCAACTTCCCAATCCCAAAGAATATCATTGATACCAGATCTTAGTTTGGACTATTAAACTAAGTAGTCTTGGCATTTTCTTTAATCCCTATTATGTCACACTTTTGATGTGTTCAAGCATGGCCCTAAGTCAAACCCTGGAGGCCAATCATCATAACACCATCTCCAGATTGGCCCTTCCAACAGATAAAAATGGACTCCTTCTATGTCAGGCATTTTGCATACCTCTTTTGTATAGAGAGACTCACCAGTTCGCTTATTTTATACCATCTAAAATCAGGTCATGCTAACACTTCCAAATTAATATTAATTTGTCTAGGACTATTCTATACGTATTGTGTCCCAAAGGAACTTTGTAGCAATAGTTGGCTACTTTTCACTTTCATCCTATTTCAGCAATTCTTAAAAACATGATGTGTAAAGCATAGACTGTCCTCAGCAGCATATCCCCTACATTATGGCAGAGCAGAGCTTACTGTAAAAGCCACAGAGAAGATAGTAAATAACAACATGAATCCTCAGGATTCATTAGACAATGACAAGGTGGCAAGAGCCATCCTACAATACTGCAACACTTCTATCCAAGGTATTGGTTTATCACCTGCACAACTATTTCACCATCAACTTCATCCTTCCTTTCTTCACAGCCAATTCTCTACTGGCCACATTCTGAATGGATAACTGCAACACACCATTTTGAGGAAAGCCTTCTTCAATGCAATGCTCAGATCACAAAGATGTTCAACAGATATACTCATAATCTCTGCCCTCTTCAGAAGAGTGATACAGTAGCTTTACAAAATCAACTCAATCACCAGTTTAACATTATAGGCAAAGTCATTCCAGTCATCCAATACTGAATAAAAGTTGATAGATCAGGTTAGATTTTATTTAGAAATTGTTATTTCTTGAGATAAGATGGAACTTCAAACTATCCCCACTTCTATAGCTGACTCTACCTGTAATGTTCCAGTCATGCAGCAGCTGAACAAGAAGCCCTCACACATCATCATGTCTTTGTTACACACACTGCATGTCATAAAGAATACCTCAAGCTCTGTTCAGATTATTTCTACATAACATTGCAGGCGCTAAAGAACTATCTACCCCTCATAGGGCTTTGCCTCCATGCAATTGAGGGAAAATGTAAAAACAAGAAGATATAGAGCCAGCCACATATTCATGAAAACAGTGACTGCTAGTAACTGACATATGTTACCTAGATTTTATCCATGCACCTCAATTACCCATATTCTACACTTGATATTTTCATCTCATCAGTAAATTCAAATCTGACCTTACCAAATCAATTTTTTTGCTGCTGAGCTCATATGCAATGGTTTGAAAATTCTAAATGAACTCTGCATATTTAAAAAAGATGATAGAACAAGAAATATTGTATAGAAAGATATTTTGCAAAGCTGATCAGAATTTTTCTTTGTTTAAAATTGTTTTTCTTGCACATATATATATATATATATATATATATATATATATATATATATATATATATATATATATATATATAATGTTTGTACTTTTATATCCATTCAACGATGTTAGAATATGTATCAGAATTATTTCATTAAAATATTTCTCTTATACTTTTCCTCTGGTACTTCAGTTAGTTAACATAAATGCATGCATAAATTATTAAACAACATGGAGACTAATATATATATATATATATATATATATATATATATATATATATATATCAGAATAACATTTATTGATAACTAATACTCAGATGATAGATAAGAACCTCTCAGATACTTGTAGACTGACATTTTTAAACCTTCCTCTTCAATTAAATTCTACCATTTCTACATCAGTTCATTACTCTGAGTGATATATTAACTAAGTTTGGTTCAAATCAAACAAAATATGTCCCAGTTAGACAATCTGGACTGATATATTTTTGCTTTTATAACTTTACCAGTCATATAAGATAACCATTTTGAAAAGTCAATTAACAAGAATTAGTACAGCAGGAATGATAGCAGGAATAATTTCATGATTTAGAAGTGAACTTATAAAATTAGAACAAGGATACATATAAAGAACTATTTGTTTTAATAGTAATTAGCAAGTTTACTTTGCGTGAGAGAAAAAATAAGTGGCAAAATATTTTGATCAAATAATTATTGATTAATTTTGAATATTATTTCCTCCATCTGAACTTTTAAGAGATTATATTGGTACTCTTCACTATTTTTAGACTTACATTTTAATCTTTTTTCTTTTTAGTACATTTCAACCATTTTATCGAGCCTTCCTCAAAGAAACTCTACATCTGGCAATCTTCATTTTACCCAGACTAGATATGTTGTTCTAATTCTATGTATTTTATTATTTCTGACATTCTTCTTTGGGATTGAATACATAACATCCTTTTCTTTGCCAACCAATTTGCCTTGTGGTACGGAAACACTCCTTCTTTGAGTTTGCATTATCTGGATAGTTTCAGTCTTTTTATTCTATTTTATTCATATTGTTGTTGTTACTGTTGATAATGATAATATCCTTATCATTATTTTACTCTGGGTTGTTTACACCAACTCTAACTGACCATTTATAATTGGAATCTGAATGACATTATCATTTTACTCCTTTGAGAGGTTTTCACACCAGCATCGGCTGATGGTTTTTCACTGGAGTTTGAGTGACAGCAAGTTTCCTCAAGTCTCCAGGACTCTTCTTAGTATTCTAACCAATCTTAACAGTTTGGATGGTCTCCATTCATGTTCTTATTTCCAATTCTTCCAGTTCCTTTACCAATCCTTTGGTGACAGTACCAAGCGTACTGATTACAACTGGTGTCACCATCACTTTCATGTCCCACAGTTTTTTCAGTTCCCTAGCAAGATCCAGGTACTTATCTCTCTTTTTGTCTTCCTTCAGTTTTACTCTATGGTCAAGCCAGAACAGCAAAATCCATAATTCAGCAAGTTCTCTGTTTCTTACTGATTATTACTTGGTCTGGTCATTTGGCTGAGATTAGGTGACCCGTTTGTATATCAAAATCTCAGAGAATTTTGTGTGTTTCATTCTCCTGGACAGATTCCAGGTTGTTCATGTACTGTAATATATTATCTTAGCTAGTGACAGAGTGCCATGGATGAACTTAGCAGGTTCAATGTGGTCGCAAGATAACATCAACAAAGTGGGTCACAGGAAAGAGAAGATAAAAGAGGATGATGAAGAAGATGATTTATTGCCTATGGATAGAGTGAAAAATATTTCCATTCGCAGATAAGATCAACAAATTACCAGAAAAAAACCCATAAGTATGTAAGTTCCAATAACCAGCCAATACGTGAAACAAAGAGGATGTTCATACTTCCACATGGGACTTGAAAAGACAATATAAGGTCTGTAATTTTGGACTGAAGGAAGAGATCCATTGGTCGCTCAAGTGAAGGGGAGAAGTTTGCTGATCTCTCAAGCAAAGTGAGAAACCCACTGGTCACCCAAGCAGACCTGTCAGCTCTTCATGTGTGTTCTCCGGCCACCACACTACTTCACAAAAAGGGTCCCCACCACAGAAGAATGATATGTGCGAACTCTCTCTGACTGTATTCCTACTTCACACACATTACTGTCGAAGAATAAAAATATAAATTATATGTTTATATATCTAAGAGTCCTTGTTTGTCCAGCAGTCCAATATAGAACAGTACCACTTGTTTTCAGATTATTCTTATTGTTGTTATTATTATTATTATTATTATTATTACTCTATGCAAGTTTTTCTCACCAGTTTTTACTGAAGTCTGAGTGACAGCAATTATCTTCAGATTTCTGGGACTCTCCAAAGAATTCTTGCTGATTTTAGTAGTGCTGTGGTCTGGATTAACTCAGTTCTTCCCTTGATCTCCAGTTCCCTCAGTCTCTTTTCCAGGCGTTTGTGGACCATTCCAGGGGCACCAACTCCAATTGCTATCATCATCATTTTTATGTTCCACAGCTTTTTCAGCTCTCTGACAAGATCCAAGTATTTGTCTATCTTCTTGCTTTTCTTTTATTTTCTCTCTATGGTCAGCTAGGATGGCAAAATCCACTAGTTGACAAGTTCTTTTCTTCTGATTACTAGAAGTACTAATAATAAATAGAATTACCATGACAAGAAAACCTGGCAAGTACTTGAACCAATCAGCTGGGGCTGCAGAATACACCAACTAGATCTCTGCTGAAGGGTAAGATTCCCCCAACAAGTGTCCTGGATATGACACTAAACAATCTGATAGTGAGGCTCTAGTAATTCTGGAGCTTTGGGGAATGAAAAATGCCCTTTCATTGCCCATCACTCCAAGGTCCACTCTGGCTCAGAGTGGTAGCTCCTGATAGGGTCCTATCTATGGGTCAAATAGAACTAAACTGTATACTTATGCTAAACTTAATTGTTAATTACCACTAGGTCTGGTCTTCTCTCCAGGATATGGTGATCCATTTGTATCTCAAATTCCCAGGGAATTTTTACATCTCATTTTCTTGGAGAGATTCTAGTTTGTGCATATACTATTTATCAGCATGGTCAAATTTTAATCTCTTGCATAATTCTCAATAAATCACTTTTCCTACCCAGTCATGTTTACTCTTGTATTCTATTTGTGCTAGTTTGCTGCATTCACCTTTTATGTGATTAAGTATTTCATCTTGTTTGCTAAATAGCCTGAACTTGCTATTCTGCTGTGTATTACAATTATTATCATCGTTGTTGTAGTAGTTGTTATTGTTGTTGTTGTTGTTTTTATATTCTAATTTCTTAATTGTTGCCATGTTGAAAATTATATGAAAATTAATATTCAAATAATGATTTAGAAAATTGAACTGCTTGTTTTTGTTGATCATATAACATTTTGACTGGTACATTCTCTGACCTTCTTAAGGTATAATATGCTATCTTGATTCTGTTTTTTTTTTCTTCCATTTTCAGTATCATGAAGCAAAAATGATATCAAAGGGATTTTTCAGCATGAAATTGTTCTCAGATCTTTTTGCCTTAATAAATTTTAAACAATTCCATGAAAAAAATGTATTTGATACTGCTTTTGCTTTGTACTACCAAATCAAGAGTCTTTTCTTACAGAAGTGCATATCACACCTGAAGAAATTCAGAGAATGTACCACTCAAAATTTATGAACAACAAAAACAAAAAAGAGTTTAATTGTCTGAATATAATTCTTTGAATGTTAATGACCCTTCATAAAACTATAGACCATAAGCAAATTACTAATGTTTCTTATTCTTTTTATTTTTTTAGGTAAGTACTATTATATTTTTAGTGTCCTTATCTGGTAAGTTTATCTTTCTTTATGATTTTCAATGATTAGAATATTCAAATTATTCAATTGTCATGGAGAATTGATTAAAGGTAAGTTTTTTGGGGGGGTGGGGGGGTTAATGTAGAAATAAAGTCCAACTAACAAGTACTTTTCATAGTTTATTGAAAAGTAATTTTCATTTTGACTATTTTACTGAAAACCTCAAGTGAGGGTAAGAAACTGTTTCCACATTGCAAATTTTCATTTGAATTGTCATCATTCAAATAAAGAAATCAATTATGGAATCATTAAGTATCAAATGATATTGATTTGTCTTCAGAAAGAAAAATAATCTATACTGTTAAAAAATATAATATTGTCTATTTGGTATGAACCAAAGCATTATGACTATCTGACTTATAAGGTGTTGGTTCTCCATATGCCTACAAAACAAATGTAAAATAGTGAGTGAGGACATTTGGTGCAATTCACCCATTTCAATACGTGTTTAATGATTAACATTCTTTTTGTGATAGTGGCCCAACAAAGATATGAGAACCAAAACTGAAAAGAAGATTAAATAAAAGTATGGATTCTGATTGGTTAATACAAAGGCAGAAGATTGTGCTTTCTGTTAAATCCAAGTTGCAGCTGAGATACAGAAACAGATAGATATAGTTGAGAAGCTTTGGGCTCCAGCCCTTTCTTAATCTGTTTCGGCTACCATACCAAAGGTAACTAGAGAACCTTTTTTTCCCCAAATGACAGTTGAAAGCCCCATGAGAAAGACTGACTTTTAATACACCAAGTTATAAAGCAGGAAGATATAAAAATTATAACATGCTTGTCCACTTCTTTTCATCACCTCAAGAGAAATTACAATTAATGGCTTTTTAGTTACATCCAGGACCAAGCTCCAATAAGAGTCATTTGCAATTTAATACTGATCTTACCCATTCACATATCAACTTTCTAAAACCTCTAAAAGTTTTCTCTGGAATCTGGTGCAAATATGTCAATAGCAGGTCTTTTAACTTCTGCAAATAATGTGATAGAAAAAACATTCTCTAGAGAAAACACATTCCATAATTTCTCAATAGGATTGAGATTTGGAAAATTTGATATCCAAGAAATCACTGTGAAATATTTATGTTCCTGAAACCATTTTCATACAACTTGCACAGTGTGGCAGAGGGCATTAACCTATTGAAATGAAATATTCAATTGATTTTTTGAGGAAACCAGTTGTTGTGTGGTGTTCTTCATTTGCAGTTGTTGTGTGATGTTCTTCATATGCAATTGCTATGTGGTGTTCTTCATTTGCAATTGTTGCATGGTGTTTTTTATATGCAATTGTTGTATGATATTCTTCATTTGCTGTTGTTGCATGGTATTTTTTATATGCAGTTGTTGTGTGATGTTCTTCATTTATAGTAGAGGCATGGAATTTTTTATATGCAGTTGTTATGTCATGTTTTTCATATGCAGTTGTTGCATAGTGTTCTTCATTTGTAGTTATTGTGTTGTATTCTTTATATGCAGTTGCTATGTGTTTTTTTTTTCATATGCCGTTGTTGTGTGGTGTTTTTCACGTTCTTCATATGTAGTTGTTGATTGGTGTTTTTCATATGCAGTTACTATGTGGTGCTCTTTATTTGCTGTTGATGCATGGCGCACTTTATATGTAGTTGTTGTGTGGTGTTTCTCATATGCAGTTATTATGCGGTGTTCTTCATATGCAGTGACAAATCATTTAGTTTTTTATTTAGTGTAAGCAATTACGAAAAAATGTTGCATATGTAGAAATTTTATATACTCACAGTAAAATATCAGCACAATGAAAGCAATTATATTTATAATCATGCAAAACAAAAAAACACTTATCAAAAATGATACATACTTCTAACTCAGAGTTAACCCAAAAGTTTTTTAAATGCAAAATTGTTGAGACAAAAAAGATTTATGAAAGCTCCCAAAATGTGACTAAATATATACCTCCAATACTTTTTAAATTTTATGTTTTGACTCATAGAAATTATAAAAGGAAATATTTCAACTTGTTAGTTGAACATCTGAAAAACTAGAAAATAAAGAAAGACATAGAATATGGTGAAATACTATCTTGTAAACTTTATAAATGGCTACTGTCAGTTTTTAGTTAAGAATGAAATTGTGACAAATTCCAGTGTTCATACTTTTTTTTATGTATACAAAGAATATTTGAAATGTTTTTATTCAAATTTCATTGTCATCTTTAAGAGTACACACACATGAATTAATATATCATTTTATGAGAGCATGTACATTTTTGCAGATTGGGTTGTCCACCTTAGCTCTATCCCTTTCACAGCTTCAAAAAAGTTAAAATATTTTAAATGAAAATCATCAAAATGACTGTTGCAACCTTTAAACACCCAGTATATGATCTACATGGCCTATATATTGTCTATTCAGCTTTGGGATGAGGTTTATCAACCCTCCCATTAGATGAGGATACAGTACTGTGGGATACTATGCACATATATGAAGTCAGTGATAAAAATGACCCAGTTTCCTCAGCATTCTCTCTCAGAGACACCTCAAACATCAGAGATTGACCTTGATTCTACTACTTTCTGTGCAATGGAGTTATGCTGCTTGATGGGATGATCCCCTAAAACTAAGCGTCCACTTTCATCCACTCCTCAGCCAAAAAGCAGAGAAGCAACTTTGGGAGAGAATACAATCCACTAAAAGGAGGTTGGGGCTTTAATTGATTTGTTTCATGTAATTTTTACCTTGATTTGGTTTATTTGCTTAACATTATATCAACTCCTTATGGGTTATTTAATACCAAAATTTGATGGTTTGGTTTAACAGGATATCAATTCCATAATATAATACATTTGTAAATGTTTAATTGTAATTACAACATTTTTAATGTTCCACTGTCTTTATTCTTTTTTGTACTAATTTGTCTTCAACTGTTTGTATGCACACATTCATATGGTTTCAAGTATTCTTATCTAATACAAATAATTTATACACAATTATATGGTTTAAAGTAACTATATATAGTTGCATAGTTATATGGTTTCTAGTATTTCTCTCTAATCCTAAAAATTTGCAATGGTTTCAAATAACTAATAACAATAATCCTTAGTAAACAATTATATTTTCAAGAAACTATTCTTAATACAAATAATTTTCTTACAGTTAAATGGTTTCAAGAATTCCTATCTAATATTGATATAATCTTATTTAATAATAGCCATTTTAACAAAATTTTATGGTTTTACATATTTCTATCCGATATAAATAATACCCAGCAGGTACTACCATTCTAAGTCAGAGTTGACCTGAAAGTAATGGCAAATGAACAAGAGCCTCACCACTGGATGCAGTTTAATGTCAAACCCTGGACATGCCTTTTCTGGGGGTCTTACCCCTTTGCAGAGGATACAGTTGGCATATTCTAAGCCCTGCTGACAGGATGGTGTAGCTTTTAGGAATGTTTTATTAAATAACTAAGTTCTATGTTCTATATCACAGTATAATTTATTTTCCTTTTAATTTTTGATAATCATGTTTTCTGAAAAAAAAGAAACATTTTTATGACACAGATTGTTTTTTGTTATTTTTTTTCTTATTCAATACTCACTAAATTGAAATCTTATCCATGAGATCAGATTTCTCTCTGATGGGAATTCTCCCAAGCTGTAAGTGTGTTAGACTGCAGCCCTTAGACTCTAAACAAAATTTCTGGAAAAAAAGCCTGATAGGAGCTAAACAAGGATGCTATGTGCTGTTTAAACAAATCCTGGAAGTAACAGCCTACAAAAACAGCAGCTGTATTGTCATTACTTCTTATCACACAAACTATCCAAATAAGACAAACAAGAAACGTTTGGCATTGCTAGAGAAGTAATGACAAACACTCAAGTGATGTTCTCTTATGGACACCTCAGCATTGCCTGATCAGTAAAACTTATATTCACCAGTTCTATGCAGACATTAGATTCCCTCTACTAGACCTAGCAAGAGCAATGACAAGAGAGTCAAGGAAATCCCTGCTGTTAACATGCCTTGATGATAAAATTGAAATTAGTTCTCAAAGGTGATGACATGTTTCATTGCTTGAAATTTGATAATACAGTGTTTCATTTCTAGACATTTAGTAACTGTTTCATTGCTTGAAATTTGATATTGGGATTCAAAAAGGCAATTTTTTTTCAAAAAGCTTTTCCTCAGAAGACAGAAATGCTTTGAGCTCTTTTCTTTCACTGACTGATCAAATAAAATGTCTGACTGATTTACTGAACTTTAAACTATTCACTGACCTCTTAATCCTCCTTGTCTTTTTCTTGCTTCCAATGATTATCTTGGGGCCCAATCTGTCCATATTGATTTTCCAAAACCAGCAGCAGAAGCCTCTAAAAATAACTTAGATTCAAGATCAAGTTTATGGCTAGAATTAATATTCACCTTTTTAAGAAGTTACATGCAGCTAATTTTTTTCCCTTTTTATGTTTTAGAATTTTGATCAGTAAAGATTTGTTTTATATCTAAGAATATTTTATTTTTCTTTTTAGACAATTTTCCACAATTATTTTTTCATTTTCATGTTTCAAATTTTCAAGTACATTGGCCATTTAGTCAGTGGCACTTCTAGTCCAGGTTCTACTGTATATCATTTTGTGCTTCTGAAATTTTCTTGCTGAGTCACAATAGGAGAAATATTATTTTGAATATTCATTCAATGAAACATTCATGATTATTGTTAATTTTTTATTAGTATTTCTTTCATGTAAATTTTTGTTATTTCTATTACAAAACTGTCATTCTACAGGCATTCATAAACATTGAAGACTGGTATTAAAGAATATCCTTGAAACCTTTTACTTGAAAAGCCACTTTTTCCATAACAGCTGCTCTACCACTTGAGCTAAAAAAGCTTTATATTTAGCAGAAATGTTCCTTGAGTGAGATTGGCACCTAAAAAACCTTGGAAAAAACAAAAAAAAAAGGAAAGAGCTCTAGACAGGAAATTTGGAAGCCAGGGTTAGATGATCAAAATCCCATGTATAATGGGAAAGATGTTAATTTATATTCTTCTTTTTCATTTTTATCATTTTCTTTATTTTATTTTGCTAAATCTATTATTTTAATTTATTATTTAATAAATAACAGATTTCTTGTCTCCAGCTAGTGTTGCTCATTTTATTTTGTGAAGTTTTGTGCCAAATATTTTACACACTTACATAAACTGAGTTATGTATTAAGGTAATTGCATTAAGCATTCAAGAGGGAAACCTGTAAAAGGTCAACTTGTAGGAAATTTTGAAATGATCCATTGGGACCAGTGAAACAAAGTAACATAAGTAGTAAATTTATTTGACTCGAAATGTTCAATGCTGTGTGCTGTATAGGAAGCAATCGCCACCCACAGGACAGATGCAAAAACTGATTAAATTCCATCAGCATTTTCCTTCAAGGGAGCCTCAAGCACAAGGCAATAAACCCAGCCCTTTCTCCTTTTAGGCAAAGGAGAAAGTGCTGCCTGAGTGGGGAGGGCCTCTAGGAATTCAGCTATTGTTAATTTGCCACCCACCAGGCATAAACATACCTTTACCACCTTTGATTTTAAATATTGTGTATTCTATCTTAACCTAATATTGGCCATTGATAGTAACTATTAAGTATCCTGAAGAGTTTGGTTTGGTTTGGTTTTATGATATATCAAACATTGTGGGTTATTTAATGCCAAATCTATTTTTATGCATATAAACAGTTCTATTTCAAACAACTTAGTTTAGCATAAGTACACAGTTTAAAAACCAAAACAGTTCTATTTCAAACAATTCAGTTTATTATAAGTATACAGTTTAGTTCAATTTGACCAATAGATAGGGCTCTATCAGGTGCTACCACGCCGGGCCAGAGTGGACCTGACAACAATGCCAATAAATGGATACTCCACATTCCCCAAAGCTGCAGCATTACTGTAGTCTCACCATCAGATTGTTTAGTGTCATATCCAAGATACTTGTTGGGGGAGTTTTACCAATCTACAGAGATGCAGTGGGTGCATTCTGCAGCCCCAGCTGACTAGGCCACATTTTAGAATGCCAAAACAGTTCTATTTCAAACAATTCAGTTTAGTATTAGTACACAGTTTAGTTCTATTTGACCCATAGATAGGACCCTATCAGGTGCTACCAGTCTAGGCCAGAGCGGACCTGGGAGCAATGGCAATGAAGTGATACTCCACATTCTCCAAAGCTCCAGCATAACTGAAGTCTCACCATCAGATTGTTTAGTGTCATATCCAAGACACTTACCCCTCTGCAGTGATGCAGTTGGTGCATTCTACAGCCCAAGTTGACTGGGTCAGATATCCTGAAGGAATTGGACATTACTACAACTGGCCCTCTTAATTTACCCTATGTAGATGGGTACTTGAGCTAGATATAGATGTCAATAGTCTTTTAAAAGATGTAAGTCTATGTTTAATGCTTTATTTTCTCTTTACATTGGAATATATAGACATAAATTTATGTAATGTTATTGTTTGTCAGTTTGTATCTTTGAAAGTCAAAAACCATTACTGGTTGGTTTCATGGGGTCAACTTTTAACTAAAAGTTGACCACATGAAACCAACCAGATAATTAATCAAATCATATATAGAAGAAATGATAACTTCTTTTACACCAGAATAATCAAATAGTCCTTCTTTGATTAATTATAAGCAGTAAGGGTGTGACTTTCTTTGGTCTTACTCTGCATATGTTTCATATATAGAAACTGCAAATGCCGATACTCATTTGAAGCCCAGTGCTATCTTTTTAACCTGAGCCCTGCAAGAAATCAAAGCAGAGGTGGGTGGAGGAAATTGTCCAATTACTTTGGTTGCATGTGGATTGCAATTTTGATTACTTGAAAGCTAAAATCATCTATGTTCATATGATATCATTTATTTTGATTAGGAAATAAGAAAAAAATTATGATAGAGACTGACAGCAAGATATATAGGCCTGTGCAGCTGAAAGAAAAAGATATGATTTATGATTGAAAAACTCAAGCTTTTACGGTAAATATCAGGGCCCCTAAGTAAGTAAGAGTAACATACAATGACTCGGATCATATGTAAACAAGATGAGAGCAGTTAGAAAGTAAGTAGTGGGAGAAATAACTTATAGTAATTATTTACATATAATACACACTTGTGTATGAATTTACACAACCCTGGACAGAATCTGACACAAGGTCAATTGTGGAATAGAGCTGGAATTTTCCTTCTCCTTGGCTTGTTGCCTAACCAAGGCTAAATAACTGAATTTTTTCAACTATTTAACCATAGGTAGATAAAGAAGATATAGTTTTGTATATTTCTCAGGGGGATTTGCCCAAAATGAAATACAAACAACCTTGTCCAGGATTTGGACTCTGGTCACTGATTCCATTTTCTGTAAACAAAATATTTGCACAGTATTTAGAATAAATGCAGGAACAAGTTCATACAAAAATGCAATAAGCTTGTTGTTATATGGCGTGATGTAGAGAAAACTCAAAAGCAGTGTAGGTAGGCCTAAGCATCCGAGCTCTATTTGGTGGAAACGTTGCAAGCCTACAAAGCTGTTTTTCACATGCACCGTTTCACAGGGGGTTGTAGCCGTAGCTACGTACTTTATAACATCCCTCATTTCCCATTGTTTATCGGTTTGGTGTGCTTCACACATGAACGAGATTGTGTAAGATGTGTGCTGTAGTCAATGTGTGTGTATCTTTGCTTAGGCGTGTCTTTGTACGTTCGTGTTTAGTGTTCTTTGGTTGTGTGTGTTAGAGTTGGATTGGGGATCTTACTTGCAGGCTGGTAGTCATTAATTACACTTACAGTGTGTAATCTCTAAGCCGTGTGGAGAGTTTGACAACATGGCTAGACCTGCGAAGTTGTTTTTCCTGTGTCGGGGGTCGTTGTGACCCTGGTTTCGCCTGAAGGTTTTTTGTTTCAGCTGGCTGTGGCATGGATGCATGTTGTGATACTGCGAGTACACTAGTTGGGAGGGTGGTTGGTTGACCGATGTGAATTATATTCCTTCTGTAGAATCTTCCATTTACTGGGACTCCGTAACTGCGTGGTGCTTCTTTGCCGATGACCGTCCCAGATTCCCAGTTGCTGTTATAGATTTGTGGGTGGCATTTCACCCTAACAGGCTGTCCTATAGTGAGATCAGGTAGTGGCTTGGTGTGACGGTCACAGTATGTTTTTGCCGTTTATCTTTTCCTTATGAACGTGCTTTGTACCTCTGCTTGTACTTGTGATATGTAATCAGTGGTTTTGCAAGGTAACATGGAGCGAGTGTGCCTGGAAAAGAATCTTTTTGCTGGTGAACAGTGTATACCAGGTGTGGTTGCATTACGCCGTACCAGTATGGCTTTCCACAGGTCTGTGCCTTCCTTTACTTCACTCAGCTGTCGTACACATTCTGTATTGAAAGCTATGAGCTTCAGGGTGGAGCTAGCCTGTTCGGAAAGTAATGATGATGAGTTGCTGTCCACCATTTCGCAGGGGGTTGTGGGCTTAGCTACATACTTTATAACACTTGGGACAAAAATAAACTCAAACCAGGTGAAACAAAATTATAAGCAAAAACACATTCCAATGGATATTTCTAAGTTGTAACATAAAACAGAAGTGTTTGTTTGTTTGGATTGGGAATATAACTTAGATTCAGTCATCCTGAATATGGTGATGCACATAGGCAGATTTAAAGTTAATATTTAGTTTTTGTTTATAATATGCCCCAACTAATTTTTTGGGAAAAAAGTGCTTAATACACAAATAATTATGGTACTTTTATTTTATTTCTCAGGTTGATCCTGCTTGTTTTGTAAGGGTAGAAAATTACAACATATTACACATTACAACTTTGCAAAATAAATGTAAATGAGGACATAATGCCTCTTTAGTGTTTTGGGAAATGGTTAATTTCTCTAACACTATAAATTATTTGGCAACACAAATGAATAACAAAACTTCTTTTAAACAACACAACACAGAAAGCTTTATTATCGTAGCTGGCATAAAGGAGTGAGAGTGAGAAAGTGTCCCTTTTGGTGTCACTGGTTAGTAAGTTGGTCCTCGGTTTGTAGGAAGTGTGTGTAAAGCTAGCAGCAGAGTGTTCTTCAGGGAAGGGGTTCCAAGTGGAATCAGTAGCAGTGGATGTGAGAGAGGTCTGTCTGGGCTGCTGGCTAATGGCTCTCTGTCCGTCGACTCACTACCCAAAAGTGACTAGAAAAAATAGTTCTTGAGAGGAAGAAGGAATCAATGCGCTCTGCCTGGATTGGTCAATTAGTGGCCGAGTCGCTTGGTGGGGGCATTGATTCACGAAAGGAAATAGATCTGTGGCTGCAACATCACCCCTGCTTAGGCAGAAAGCTGACAGAGAAAAAGATAGCAGCCGTACAACAAAGAAGGGTACATTTTATACATAAACAGTTTTACAGAGTTTTTTTGACCAATTTACTCGTCGACCACTACGTGTGGTGGTGATGTAATTGTCTTTTGGCATCGTATTTCCTTCTATAGATGTAAGGGTATGTTCATGCGTGTAAGTAGAGGTTGATATGTGGCTCTCGTGCGTTTGTGTTAAGAAAGACTCTTTTCATCCAGTTAATAGATACAGTTTCTTTTTTGCCACTAATGTCAAGAGTGAAAAGTTTGTCAGTGCGTGAAATCATGCGGTAATGGCCAGTGTAACGTGGAGTGAGAGGGACTTTGACAGCGTCCTTTCTCAGAAAAATGTGAGTCCACGAGAAAATATCTTTTGGGACCGATGATTTGATGGTCTGTTCCCTAGGGTGCATTGGTGGGAGCTTACCAAAATAAGCTCACAGTCTGTTTATGTGCAAAGCTGGATCTGTTCCCGTTAAATTTATCGGGTTCAGCATCTGAACTGGTAACGATAGAGGTAGTCCATAGACAAGTTCTGCTGGAGGTCCTCTTTGATAGCTGCGCGACAGCCAAGAAGAACAATAGGTACATATTCGCTCCATCGCTGTTGGTTAGGATAGGCGCACAATGCGGCCTTCAGTTGGCGATGGAAGCATTCTATCATCCCGTTAGAAGCAGGGTGATAACTCATTGTTTGTATACAATTGATCCCTAGAATTCTGGAAAGTTCCTAGAATAGGTGGGATTCAAACTGTCTGACACGGTCAGGGGTAATAGCTGTTGGAACTCCGTAAAGTGTTATCCGGCATGATATAAGGGCTTGCACAATGGATTCAGCTGAAATGTCCTTTAGGGGAATAGCTTCAGGCCACCATGTGAAACGGTCTATACATGTCAGCCATGGTCCAACCAGATCAATATGGTCATGGCTGAACCGCGCATCTGGGGTGCTGAATGTTCCAAGTGGTGCACGGATATGTTTGTGCACCTTTGACTTTTGGCAGGAACGTGTCCAGGCAGTGATATCACGCCTCATATTTGGCCAGAAAAATCTAGCTGAAATCAGGTTCACTGTGGCTTTGGGTCCGGTGCGTGCTAAAGGGTGTAGAGTTTCAAAAACGACCCTACGATGAGTCATCGGAACAAAAGGTAGAGGTGCGTCTATTGAGGTGTCACAGATGATCTGCGTGTCTGCAGTGGGGACTGGCAAGTATGTGAACTTGCAAGTTGCAAATTCAGGTGACAATAGATCAAAGGTGTGCAGACGTGGCTGGTCTAAGACCATCTGCCGTAAGTCGATATCCGAAGAGGAGAACAGAGAATTAATGGGAAGGCAAGACAAGGCGTCTGCTGCAGCATTCTGTTCTCCAGAGATATGTCGGATATCATTGGTAAACTGCGAAACAATCCAAGTGACGAGTTTCACAAGGAGAATACTTATCCGGCTTAGAGCACAGTACGAAAGTAAGCTGACGGTGATCAGTGTTGATCACAAATTGCCGACCCTCTAGTGAATGCTGAAAGTGTTTCACTACGAGGTACATTGCCAGGAGTTCACGGCCAAACGTGCTGTAACGTTGTTCTGCCGGACTCGAAAAATAAGCGAGAGGTTGTAGCTGTTGTTGGTGTTGTTGTTGCAAAACTACACCTTCAGCTGTGCCCGATGCATCAACGACCAATGAAAACTGGGCGTCGGGTACAGGATGTGCAAGTAATGATGTTGTCGCTAATTTCTGCTACACCTCGTTAAAGGCTTTTAGATGGATGTCATTCAGCGAAATCAGCTCATTTTTCTTTTTCCTGTTACGTAACAGGTCAGACAGAGGAGACAGGAGATCCGCACAGTGTGGGATGAAACGTCTGTAATAATTAAGCAGACCGAGGAAGTGTCTTAGTTGGCGAAGTGAAGTGGATGGTTGAAGGTCTTGTAGAGCCTTCACCTTTTCAGGTAAGGGAGATATCCTTTCAGGGCTGATAATGTGTCCCAAGAAAGTTAGCGACAAAGCACAGAAAACACATTTACCAGGGTTGATCCTCACCTGGTACTTCTGAAACCGTTCGAATACTAGGTGGAGGTGAGTAACACGTTCTTCAGGTGAGGCACTTGCTACAAGGATGTCATCTATATAATTATAGACGAAGTCCAAATCACGCACTACTTCGTCCATGAAGCGTTGGAAGGTACTAGCCACGTTTCGCAAACCGAAAGGCATAGTTAAAAGTTCAAACGTTCCAAATGGAGTTGTTACAGAAGTTTTTTGGTATGTCGGCTGGATTCACTGCTATCTGATGGTAAGCCTTAACGAGGTCTAGTTTGGAGAAGGTCTTACAACCATTCAGAGATGAAGCGAAGTCCTGTATATGTGGGATTGGGTAACGATCAGGTACCGTAATGGCATTTAGTCGTCAATAGTCCCCAGTCGGACGCCAATCTCCAGAATGCTTTGGAACCATATGCAAAGGGGAAACCCATGGACTGGACAAGGGGCGTATAATTCCCAGCTGGAGCATATTCTGCCTTCGCCGCCTTTAGTTTATCAGCAGGAAGGCAGCGAGGGCGTGAGAACACCGGATCACCTGTGGTCTCAATGTGGTGATTTGTTGAATGAGTTGACTTGCTCACAACAAAATTCAAGTTCGTTAACTCTGGGTAAGAGCGCAGTATGGGTCGTCGGTGGCGGCAATGAAAAATACCGGGCTGATGGGTGAACTATTTGTCTTAAAACCTGTGACGGAAAGTTCTGTATTGCCGTCAATAAGTCGTCGTTTGCGCATATCCACAAAGAGGTTGAAGTGGTGCAGAAGGTTCGAACCTAGAATGGGGTATGGTAAATCAGCTACAGTAAAAACCCATGTAAAATCTCTCCGTAATTCAAAGTCCAGAGAACAAGAAATTTTACCGTACGTGGGAATAGGGGAGTGATTTACTGCTCGCAGTGTGATTGGCAACACTGGCAGCTTCTCAGTGAGGAGTTTCAGTGGCCAGATACTGCAAGCTGCTCCTGTGTCAACCAAGCAACGTGCTTGGGACCTGGAGTCTGTGATAAAATTGGCACGGTTGTTACATAAATCTTGTGGAGTGTGTGCCGTGCTCAGCTCTCCAGATTTAAGTTTCCCTGGTTTGAAAACGAGCAGATCATTTTGCACCTCTGTGCCACAGCGCCAAATCGACTGTGATAAGAACATAGTCCTGGCTTGTTTGAGTGGCGGTGGTGGTGTGGGGATGGAAAACAACTTTTATGCTGACGTCTGGGCGAATATAACCTAACTACGGCTAATTTTCGTATTTCTAGGGTAAGTCGCTCCAAAGGGTCGAGTATGGCCACTTGCGTGGCAACTTTTCTAGCAGCAGCAGCAGAGAGCGTAGAGACTTCAGCCTTTGGCTGGGGAATGGACGCGGTAATAGGCCCCTTAGTGAATTCCATCACTTTATCAGCAGAGGACGCTATTACGTCTACAGAGCTCTTCTCTACCATGGGTGCTAGAATTGCCTTTACTTGAGGGGGCAGCCTTGAGAAGAAAAGTTGCTTTATAATGGCACTATCAGCAGGGACATCTTCTGCCAGCTCTCTCTTTCTGCAGAGCAATTCGCTTGGCATGCGGTCCCCAACAGCTCGTCATTAACTAAAGTTTGGAACCACTTTTCCGCTGATAGCGACGTCCGGAATAGAACTTCCCGTTTAATACTGTCATAAATAGCATTAAGTGGGTGTCAATTATCAAATCTTTGACAACTGGCGTCAATGACGCAGGAAATGCACTAAATAAAATAGGCTATTGTCGCTGCTCCGTGACGTTGTTTGCTACAAAATACGACTCGAGTTGGGCAAACCAAACTCGAACGTCGCTGGCGAAAGCAGGTAAAGTAGTAGCCATTTTCTTTTATATATATAGGGTGATAACAGACCACAAAAAAAAAATCAAAGAAACACGTTTCAGTGAGAAAGAAACAAAAGGAAAAACATGTTTTAAAAGCCACAAGAAAATAAAGTGATATTCTGTTTGTTTTTTTTTTTTGTTGTTGTTTTTTTTAGAGAAGGTGCTGCTTTAAGGTTCCTTAGTAAGGAAAACAAAGATAATAGTCAGTTTCAAGGCCGGTCTGAAAACAAAAGATGAAATTCAAGATGGCGTCGCCCAATCACCATTTAGGCGGGAAAATAAAATGTTAAGTAGGAAGAAGGCGCTCTTTTAGCTTTGACCGTACAACTTTCTAAAAAAAAGTGTAAAAATGCATTACTCACGTTTTCTTTTTTTGTTTTTGGTTATTGTAATTTTTTTTTGTATACCACGTGGTCAGTTGAAAAGAGTAGAGTAGTAAGTTTCTTCTTCCTTTTTTTTCTGCCTAGCAGGCCAAGTTGAGGGTAATAATTTTTTCTTTTGTTTTTTTTTCAAACTTTGTTTAGTTTGAACAAAATGTAATCTTCGTTATGTTAGCTTGAGTTAATGTTTTTCTTGTGGACGGGCTGATAAGAAAATAATTCCTCGTTGGAAAGTTTTTTTTTGGGGGGGGGGTAGTTGAGACACGTGTTCAAAACATGTCGTTATTTGGGTAAAGGGAGAATCTTGTTGTTGCTTCCTATTTGACGGCTTGCAAATTGGCGTCAATATGTCTGGTAAAACGAAAGATGATATCTCTTTTTTTAAAAAGATTGTTTTACTTGCCACAAATTTTTTTCTTTCATTTATGGCTTCGTAAACGAAGTATTTTAAAGTCTTTCTCCGTCACAAAAAAGGTTTTTCTTTATGGATATTTTTCTGAAAGAAAAATTTGCGCCAATGTCTTCTCAGCCGACGAATGATTCTTGAACAAAAACGTGTGTCACAAAGAAAGAAAATTCGTGGGTGGTTGTATTCTTTCGGTTCTTTGAGTCGGGGCGCTTTTTCTCTCTCTTTTTCTTTTCTTTTTGCTTATTCTGCTGTCCGAAAATGGGAGATGAGTTTCGTGCTCTTTTTTTTTATTTGTTTTGCTATTCAGAAGGTGCCAATATCACGTCGAGTTCACCAATTGAGTGTTTTGTGAAATGGTTAATTTCTCTAACATTATAAATTATTTGGCAACACAAATGAATAATGAAACCTCTTTTAAACAACACAACAAAGAAAGGTTTATTATCGTAGCAGGCGTAAAGGAGTGAGAGTGAGAAAGTGTCCCTTTTGGTGTCGCTGGTTAGTAAGTTGGTCCTCGGTTTGTAGGAAGTGTGTGTGAAGCTAGCAGCAGCGTGTTCTTCAGCGAAGGGTCTCAAGTGGAATCAGTAGCAGTGGATGTGAGAGAGGTCTGTCTGGGCTGCTGGCTAATAGCTCTCTGTCTGTCAACTCACTAACCAAAAGGGACTAGAAAAAATAGTTCTTGAGAGGAAGAAGGAATCAATGCACTCTGCCTGGATTGGTCGATAAGTGGCTGAATCGCTTGGTGGGGGCATTGATTCGCGAAAGGAAATAGATCTGTGGCTGCTACACCTCTAAATTTACTTTGTCTTTAAACTGACTAAGTAAATCTCGAGGTATTATGTCCTCATTTACGTTTGTTTTGCAAAGTCATCCTTATATATTGTAATTTTCTAACATTACTAAACAAGCAGGATCAACCTGAGTTTTTATATTGTTATTTCCTAAGCTTTGCTTGTAGTTCTGGCTGTTTTTAAGTGGCCACCCATCTAAGTACTGAGCAGGTTCTTTGCTGCTTAACTTTGCCAATTTAGCAGGAATCAGTGCTTACAGCATGGCTTAACTGTAAGTCATTTTTATCGATCAAGCTAGGCTTAATTTGGCATAGAGCTAGAAGTATGAGGCAACTAGTGAGAATCAAACTTACTAATAATGGTCTGCAAGACTAGTTTGCTAACTATTATGCCATGGAAATGTTTGAAACCTGACAGTTTACATTCGTTATCATTATATTTGTTTTGCTTCTAAGTACAAACAAAAAGTAAAAAAGAATGATAGGGAAAATTGAGTAAGTTTGTTTATTTTTTGTATTTGTTTTTTGAGCAGCTAATTAATCATATCAATTTTCGTATCTGGAAAGAAAAATGTATTTTTTCTTCCCTTTCTACCTCATAATTAAAACAGAATGGTCCATTATTTATTTGAGGTGATGACAGGATATGATATTTGAACACATACGTATTTGTCTTTGTTGATAAGATTAATTAGATAATCAGTCATAATCAATTTTTTTAATTCATTTATTGACTATTAAGTAAATAATATTGATTGTAATTGATTCATATTTATAATTATCAGTATTATAATTCATATATATATATATGTGTGTGTGTGTGTGTGTGTGTGTGTGTGTGTGTGTGTGTGTGTGTGTGTGTGTGTATTTCACCATCTGATTAGACTCTAGGATTTTCAGTTATTTGCATATAAATTTTTCTAAACACATACAAACTGTATATAAGAAGTTTTTTTTTATATCTTATAAATTGGTTTCTGACAAAGTAGTGAGGAAATTTGTTGATATAGTGTGGTTTTTGTTTTGATTTGTTAGTATTAGATAGGAATACTTGAAACCATACAACTGTATCCAAATTATTTGTATTAGATTGAAATACTTGACCTCATATAACTGTGTGTAAACAAATGATTATAGACGAATAAAATGTGCAATTTTTAAAAATGCCATGGAACATTGTAGTTATGATTACAATCAAAAATTTTTAAATGACTCACATTTTGGTATTAAATAACCCATAAGGAGTTGATATGTTTTTGAATAACTCAACCATTCTACCAACCAACCAACCTACCTACCCACAGGCAAAAAATTCAGGGTGAGCGATTTTACTCAACTATTTTCCAACATTTAAGGTTTTTGATACAAAACAAAATATTTTACTGAAAAAGCAACAAGCCTGAAAAACATTTTGACTGGTCAATATCAGATTCAGTTCTTGGGAGTAATCATAAATCATAAACTGACTGTGCTATTTTATGTAGTTTGCTGGGCTTCTTGATTTTTATTTTTTTTATTTACTCTCATGCTGATAAATGCCAGGTTTTGTTAGTATTAATGAAGACAATCTATATAAATCATTACTTCCAAATAAGCACAGGTGGTTACTATATGTTTTGTTGGATTATCTAAAAAATATTACACACACACACACACACACACACACACACACACACACACACACACACACACACACACACATATGCTCTCTCTCTCTCTCTCTCTCTCTCTCTCTCTCTCTCTCTCTCTCTCTCACCCTGAATAAAGAAAAAGCTATATATATGTACATATACATGGTATGATCAAAGAGTATGGAGACTAAAGCTTCAGTTTTTAAAAATTTAAATAAAGATATGCTTACAGCTGAGCAACTTATAAAGTGAAGATGTTAAGGTGTCTAAACAAGTTTGCTAATATGAAAAAACATTTATATCACCAGACTTGATAATTTCCAAGCAAAATACTTTTGGCAAAATACAGGATTGGATAAGTGCAGCACCAGCTGTGTAACTTTTCCTGTTTTCTAAACAGAAAATTCTTCTCAAGATCGAGATTTGAAGAAGTGGATGACTTTACACCATTTCAAAAGAGAAGTTTCAGGCATGCTTCAACTCAAGGAAAACTCACTGGAATAAGAGTGTAGAATTCCAAGGTAACAATTTTAAAGAAAATTCATATTTCATATGAACTGGGCCATTGGCCTAATGAGTAGTGTTCACCAATGGTCCGGGAGACCGGGGTTGAATCCTAGGTCGTTATACCAAAGACTCAAAAAATGGTACTTGATGCCATCTTGCTTAGCACTCAGCACTATAAGGTGAGGATTAAGGGAAAAGTGGAGCAATCCTGGGAATGGAGTAGCGTCCTCCCATACACCTCAGTGTTGTAGCTATTGAAAAGAGACCCACGACTAAGATTGACAACAACAATATATATATATATATATATATATAGGGTGGCAAAAATGTATAGACACTTTGATTTTCTATAAATACAATGTTTATTAAGATATATTTAAGCTTTATAATAAAAATTAAAGAAAAGTTTAGAATATTTTCAGATATTTCAGGTGTTTGAACTGATGATCATTTTTGTCCAGGCACTGCTTATAATGAGAACAGATTGAATTGCAAAAATTACTGAGTAATAAGAAGTGTTCAAATTGATAACTATTCTGTTTAAGGCACTGTCTTAATTGGTTGCATTGTTTCAATTACAACTCTCAGCTCATTTTTGAAGAATTTGAGCTATAAACTTAAATAACACAGCTACAACTACTAATCACCTCAAAACCCATATGTCATAGTGAAACACCACATAAACTTATCAGGGGTTACATGAGGTGTGGGTAATCAGCATTGGAAATCAGAATTGGGCCATTTTTTTGCAAACATAGTCACTGGTCAAATTGTGTATGCATTTTTTGTGATACACTATATATATATATATATATATATATATACCCATACTATTTCTGTGTGTAACAGTATCAAATCCAGGAAAAAAGTTTGGCTTCTTTAATAGATCTTAATTTTATGTGTGTGTGTGTGTGTGTGTGTGTGCGTGTGTGTGTGTGTGTGTGTGTGTGTGTGTGTGTGTGTGTGTGTGTGTGTTGTTTTTAATATATTTTGTTCCTGCACATCCCTTATTTTCTTCTTCATCTTTCTGTTCCCCAAGCCTACAATAAACAGTACTTTTTGTAGCACCTGATGAGAATCACATATGAGATTCATTTGTCATCTATTCACCCAATCATGGAATGATGTGATATTTCTATTAGTGTGAGAAACCACCTGATATAAAAGATGGAATTTCACATTCTCAAAATTTGGGGAGATATTTAATATAAAGCAGGCCAATTCTTGAAAACATTAAACTTTCATAGTAAGAAATTACTTCTAGCAATATACAAGCAATTTAGAAATATCTTTTGCATCATTGTGCCAGTGATTTTCTTGGTTTCAATCCCACATGTAAAATAATTAAGGTGATAATCCCATGTAAAATTAAGGTGATAATCCCATGTAAAATTAAGGTGATAATCCCATGTAAAATAATTAAGGTGATAATCACATGTAAAATAATTAAGGTGATAACTACCTTTGGAAGTAACAAGGTTTTTGCATGGACATAAAAAATATGTAAGGATTGCTTAGTTTCCATACAGAAGAATTAAACAAAAATGATTTTCTTGAAATTGATTAGAAATATGCATCTGAAAAAGTCAAAGACAAAATAGGGGAAACTATAGAAAATATGGCCAAAAATTTCACATGAACTTGAAGTAGTATTTATACTTGTGAAAGCTGCAAATGATTTATTGATTAATTTTAAGAACATGTCAACCAGTTTAGGGTTTGGGAATCATATACCTATAGCTTAGAGAATCATTTTCAATGTACATTCATATTTATATTTTTGTGTTGGTTTTTCTTAAGAGGTTTTTTGTGCACAGTCCAATGTAATATAATTTTTAAACAGATTTATTTGATCCATAGATAGGACCCTAACTGATACTACTACCACTCTGGGTTAGAGAGAGTGGACCTGGATATAATGGCAATGAAAGGGTACTCCACACTCTCTAGATCTCCAAAACTGAAGCCTCATCATCAAATGCAGTTTAGTATCATACCCAGGACATTCTCTTTTGTAAAGTTCATTTTGCAGAGGATATAGTTTGCATATTCTAAACTCTACAAACAAAAGATTTTTTATCAAAATGATGAGTGTTATATGGAAAGTTTGTAAAAGATTAAGAAAAGCAATCACTAGTGGTACAAAGTAGCATAAGGAGTAAAAAAATCTGTGCATTAAACTTTGGACAAATATTTATAAGAAATGGTTTAGTTTTTATTTGACTATAAAACAAATAAAAGATAACATAATTCTCGCCATAGCATAATGGCTAAAATGCTTGACTGTGAGTTTGTAGTACATGAGTTCAAACTTCCAGTCATTGATTGATAATTAGAAAAGGCAGAATTCTTTATAATTATCCCTATTGATTCTGTTAATTGCTTAATACAAATAACACAGCGTTTTTACATTATAATTTTTTTCAATATGCCTTAAAAATAGTTCTGGATTTTTTTTCTTATAAGTATGAAAATGCAACACAAAGTCAAATTATAAGCCAAGTAAAGCTTTTCTTCAATTAGACTGGTTGCTTAACCAAAGCAAAAGAGCTCAGGCTGCTCGACTATTTACCCATCGCTGGGGTGGAGAGAACAGCTGGAATCATGCCTTTCCCAGAAGCATTAGTGAAAAATAAAATGTAAACAGCCCCATCCAGGGTTTTGAACAACAATGGTGATTGTTATGCCTTAGAGCACCTTCATTTTATAAATAGAAACATAAACCAGAGGTTAACCTTTATTATGTTTCTCAAGGATTTCTTTGAAATATGTTGTGGCCTTGTTAGGAGCCAGAAATAAAGACACAAGAAAGGAAGTGAGTTAAACAAATATATTGACAAAGAACAGTAATGCAACATATACTAATGAGAGGGTTACCAACAAGACTGTTTCAGTCCGACTGCCTGGGCTGTCTGCTGAAATATTGCCTTCTGCCTAAGTGTAGTACCTGCTGCTATTTATAGTTAGGAGAGTTCATGCATGCATGGGTAAATTACCATAACAAAATACATGAAAATTTACCATATTTTTTGGCATATAAGATGCATGCTTTATAAAGTAATTTACCAGATTATCTGTTAATGTAATTCATTCAAACCCTATAAGATATTTGTAGCTTTGTTTGACATCCCTCATGTCATAATATTAGCATATTAAACACTGTGTAATGTTATCATAGGTTTATTTGAACTTTAAATATCCATCTTATATGCTGGCGAATATGGTACATCAATTCAAAAGATATGATAAAATGGAAAAATTACTTAATAATACAAAATTAATTAAAATTACTTAATAACAGTGTCTGAGATACAACACTAAACTGCATCAGGGAGTGTAAAGTACTCATTTATTGCTATTACTCCCCGGGACAATCTGAGCCAGAGAGATAATACCTGTTAGAATCCATCTATGGATCAAAATAGATCTATTTTGAAAATTATTAGTATTGAATAGTAATACTTGAAACTATATAACTGTGTGCAAATAAATGATTTAATAGGAATAGCAACTTTAAACTATTTAATTGTGTATAAATTATATGTATTCAACAGGAATACTTGATATCATATAACTATGTGCTATAAATTAGACAAATAAAAAAATGTAAATTTAAAAAAATGCAATGAAACATTAAAAATAAAGTAATGATTACAATAAAAAAATCTCAAATAAATCAAATTTCAGCATTAAATTACTCAAAAGGAATTGATATGCTATGAAACAATTAAACCAAACCTTAACAACTCAGGATTAATTAAAATTACTTAATGATAGAAAATAAATTAAATGTGCATATCAATTCAAAAATCTTAAGAAATTTTACTTTGGTCAAATTTGAGAATTCTGTTGTAGAAAGTGTTTCAAAATACAAAATTAAGAAATGTGGTGTTTGTAATATATTTATGAAAGGAAAATCACATTTATACAAAACTTCAATGAACCTTTTTCAAAATAAAGAGAAACTTAACATGTAATCTAAAAATGTTATCCATTTAATTAAATGTCCAAACTGAAAAGAAAATTTTATAGAATTTCAATAACAGTAAATCTCCTCATAAAAGAGATGTAAAAATTATAGAAAATAAGACTCTATATAAGAGTTTCTCAAACCTTTTACTTGTAACCAAATTTAATTTCCATTCAATCCCAAATAAATTAATTGAATAATAACATTTTTTTCTTAGTTTCACTGGATACCATGATAATAGGGGCTGATTTTTTAAGTGTTTTCACTTTCAAGATTAGAATTTTTACAAAATAAAGAAAAATTACCATAAATGAACTATTGAATCATGATAACACTCACACCAACAAAATCTCTTTGGTCAGAGCAAGATTTATCTGTAATAATAATTAAATTTTAATTTTATTCATTAAACTTCTCTTATCCAGGATAAGAATTCAAATTTCAGGCATTGTAGTTTAATTTCATTTTTTCTTAACTTTTCAGATGTATATTTTTATTCTAATTCAATAATCTTTTCTTCTTTTTTTCTAAAGATATCTCATTAGATATGATGACAAGGGTTATTTTAGAATTCAGTATTTTTATAAAATAATTTGTTTAAGATATAATTGTTTTTTTATTGTTTTCTTTCATGAAAATACAATTATATTTGTTGTTAATGATGAAAAAAACCTGGATCTTTTCAGCCAGAACCAAACTGTTCATTTAAATGACCTGTATTTATTTACAAACTCCTCTGCACAAGCAGGATGTGACACAAAGTCAATTTTTTTATAAGCAGTTTAACAGATTTAAATTTAGAGTTTTCCTTCTCTTAGACCAGTTGCCATGCCAACACTAAAGAGCCCAGTTTGCCCTACTATTTTATCCATAGTTGGAGAGAGAATAGTTCAATTAATATCTTTCCCAATAGTTTTAGTCCTATGTGAAATATAAGCAGGATTTGAACTTGGATCACCATGTCCATTTTCCTATGCAGTAATCATTACATCATGGGCACCTCCCTATTTAAATGACCTGTATGTTTTGAATGGGGCTAATCATATGTAAATGACATATCACTAGTGGCCACCATAAGTGATATATAAATGCAGACTAGTAAATTCTCTCCTTAGCAGATCCTTATGCCTGGTTCATCCCGCCAAAATTTTATTCAATCCTTTGAGAAACACTGCCCTATATATATTTCAAAACTCCTTTTTTAGCGAAATAATGGACTTATTGTAATAATTCCAATCTATCAAACAGATGATAATGCAGTATTAGTTATAAAAGAACAAAACTTCATTCATAAGTACACACCTCTCACCTGTTTAAATTAGGAGAAAAAAATTCATAATGACCATTTTAAAACTCTGTGATCAAAGTTCATTTTGTTTATTTTGTTTATTTGATGTATCAGACCTAATCGCCTGCAAGTGAGCTATGGTTGGGGATAGTGAAGACATGCACACACCCCAGCATAAAATTAATATAGATACATAATGAATCTATACTGGCCAAAAATCAAAGCAGTCCTTGCCAGGAGTTGGTCCAGAGATACAGTTCTAGTGACCAGTAGAAAGACATGGTCCTTCAAAGAGATCTGGTTTGTCAATCAAGTGGGTAGTCAGCTATGAGGCTGTTGAATAGTCAAAGAAAAGAGTCTGTTAGAAGCCAAAACAAGAAGAAAAAGCTTAAGATGGCAGAAATCAATTTGCTTCCAACACTCTATGCAAATAAAAATGCTTAAAATATTTGAAGATCTTGACAGCAAAAACAAAAGCCGCAAAGCCCAAAATAATAAATCTAATGTTATATATGTGTGTGTGTGTGTATACAGGCATGATATACCTTGTATAATATATTATATATTTCCCCCACTCTCTCTCTCACTCCATATATATATATATATATATATATACATATGATAAGATTAGTGATTAGTAATGATTACCACAGAGAGGAGTGTCTGGGTAATAAAAACAATATATATATATATATATATACATATAGAATAAAATTATATTCAAGCCATGTTCTCCAAGCACTGAACTAAGAACAGCTCATTGTGAAAAAGATATATATATATATATATATATATATATAAAACTAATTTAAATCGCGATTCAGAATTCTCCTACTAAAGTTTCACCTCAATGGATCATCAGGGAGTCTTGCACCGACCGACGACAAAGGAGAAAACACCATTTTTTATATTCAAAAAAATAAATAAATAAAATAAATTTTTTTTTTTTTTCTTTTGTTATGTAAATTTTAAGCTGAGTAGGTTTTTGGTGAATATAAAAAATGGTGTTTTCTCCTTTGTCGTCGGTTGGTGCGAGACTCCCTGATGATCCATTGAGGTGAAACTTTAGTAGGAGAATTCCGACTCGCGATTTAAGTTAATTTTGTAACTGGCTCCACTCGTGCTGAGCACTCTTGTAATTGTAGCATTGCAGCGTTTTACGGTGGGTTTTATTTTTCTTTTGACCAACTGACTGCATATCTCTTGATTTTTTTCAACTGGTGTGATGGAGTAGGCCTTTTCTTTTTTTGTCCTATGATATTTTTTCTTTTTTTCTCCGGGCAGTGATTCGAGATATTTTTATCTCTTGTTCCTGGCGTTTTTTTTTTCTTTTTTCCTGGTAACCGTGATTACTGGTAGATAGTAGGTTAGTAAATATATATATATATATATATAGTAGAGTAGAGATTTCTATCATTACTTTTCTTGTAACTTGGTGTCCAAGGCAAAGCTATAAATCTCTACTACTATGTGTGTATATATATATATATATATATTCATAGTAGGATTTTCTAGCATTATCTAGGAGAACAAGATATGAAAGTTAATATCAAATGATCATATACACACTAACTAACCTGATTCTTCCTCATAGCCAATAGCCATTTATATTATATATTAATGAGAAATATGATAGTTCATATAAAATTTTTAAACAAAAAGGGATATAATAGTTCTCAAAATTGTTTTGTCTTTGATATTAACAAAAGCTAGTGGCAAGCAAATGTTTTAAGACTAAATTTCACACAAGATTAAAGTCTTGTTTAGAATAATTATATCACAGATTGTTGTGGTACCATTGTATGACAACATGTGATAATTTATATCAAAAAGTAATTCATCAATTATGACAGAGTTTCTTGATAAACACATTCTTTGTCTTTCTATGTGATGTGTACATGTTGAAACTTTTTGGTGCTCCATCTGATGAGGCAAAAACATATAATTGGAAAAACAAGAATCCATTATTTCTAATCCAGTCACTTTCATTGTTTTCTCCTGAGATATTTTTAGGAAGATGGCAAAACATATCTACCCCAAGAACTGGTATTTTTTGAAGCCGAATATTATTGAAAATAATTGTAATTCTTGAAATGAACAAATCCTCTCTAGTAGCACTGCTTGTCATTATTTTCACTTTGATCAAATATGACATCATCTGTTTCACAACCAACCCTTGTACTTTTGCACAAACTTGAAGCATCCAAGTTCCAAAGAATAATAATGAGTTCTCTTTCTTCTGCATGTGTCTTTGAGATGGCATATCAAGTGGCTCCAGGCTGTTCAGAAGCACATTACACTAATTAATTCACAGCTTCATTTGAATCTATAACAATGGCTGGTTGCTTGGTTGCTTGGTTGGTTTCAGGGATGTCAACTTTTGTCGGGTTATTTTTGGCTAAAGTTAGTTTAAAAATTTTGATCTCCAGTTATAAAAATATTATTTTCACAATCATTTTAAACAGGTAAAAATTCATATTCGGTTACAATATCAACAGGCAGTATATCCATGTAGTTCAAAATCATTTTAAACACAATCTCAAACTGATTTATTTGACCCATAGATGGGACCCTAATATATACTACCACTATGGAATTTAACACAAAACTAAGATTCAAATCATATGTTTTATAGACAAACTTTTATTTACAGATCAAAAAAAATTTTTTTGCATTGTCAGAAAATTCTCTTGTTAGGGATTATTTTAGAGTGCGTTGTCAGTGAACAATTATAGATTGTCTGCTTATTCCTGTAGAGACACATACTTGGTATGTTTACCTCAAAACTCTGGATAAATAATAGGATAAACTGGGATATTTAGCTTTGGTATGGCAACCAATCTTGAAGAAAGAAAACTCTGAATTCAAACCAGCCCTACTCAACTTAGAAACTAACCTTGTATTACATCCTGCTCATAGCAGAGGGTGGGTAGATTTATACAAGGCATATTCAAAAAGTATCAATACTAAAACTGGTGTCACCCTCCTACAGCAGAAGGCCCCAAACCTGCAGGCACGTACAGCCCCTTACCTCACTTTAAAAATTTTCTCTTTGCTTTTTGATGTTGACTGAAAAAGTCCTATTACAACTGCAGATGGAATTCATTGGTCCTCAATGTTCAGAAGATTTAAAATCCAAATTTTTTGCTTGACACATCGTCTATTTCTATAAGAATCACATGCTTCCCTCTGAACTATTCCTCAACCCACACCTAGCAAGTAGGGAGCATGTTTGGCACTATGTACCACTACGAACAGTTGTTCTCCAAAATTAAACGTGCCAAGAGTATGCTGCAATCGTAATGGTCAAATCATCACTTATCTGATGATTTGACAATTCATTTCTGTCATTTAATACTAATATCATATCTTTTTGTGATTGCAAACATTAAGAGTCTCAATAATAAATTACAATTGTTACCTTGTAAATTTAGTAATTTTTTCTATTCTTTTAAGATCATAGTCCAATACACTCCTCAGTTACGCTTTGTAACTGAGGGCTGAAAAGGTTGGGGCTTCTATCCTACAGCCTATTACACTGTCAAAAGTTTATAACAAGATAAAATAAGAGTAACATTATGCATTATATATTGTATTCTATATGTAGAATGATCGATAGAATTTGTAACAGAATATATATATATATATATATATATATATATATATATTTACCAACCGCTCTACTCAAGTGAGATATGACACAAGGTCAAATTTTAAGCAAAGTTTAAAAGGTTTGAATTCAGAGTTCTCCTATAATACCAGTTACTATGCTATTTACCTAAAGCTCTAGGAAAATAGTTGGATTCATATCTTTCCCAAGGATATTAGAGCTAAGTAAAATCCAACAGCTTTATCCAGGATTTGAACTCAGGTTGCCATATTCATTTTTTACAATGATAACCATTACACCACAAGTTCCTATAATTTTTTTAACTTTAAAAATAAAGAACAAAAACTTTGAATGAAGGTATATATATATATATATATATATATATATATATATATATATATATATATATAATTTAAAATTTTTTTATTTTCAAAATTAAAAATTTTTTTATGAAGATATATATATATATATATATATATATATATATATATTCATAAAAAATTTCTATTTTTTGTTTTTTAAAATTAAAATGATTTTGAAGCCTCAGTCTTGATAGTTTTTTGATCATACATCTTTCTGTATTTGTGAGTAGATAAAAAATAATACTGATAATACAAAACAACCATCAAGCATCCATTTTATCTTGCACCCACTTGTAAATAGAAGGTGGACAAACCACAGAATACCTGCCAACATTCTTATTTTTTCTTTTCTTTTAGTCATCACTTTTCTTTTTATTTGTCCTGACATCATTGTTCCAATTCTAATAGCAATAGTGGCATTACTCTTCTTTCCACCTGCATTGGTTTCAGGGCTTGGTTATCCTTAGCTAATATCAAATGCCATCCATGTGCCAAGAGACAAATTCCAAGCACTTATACAAGAATTGTCATAGAAGTAAACAAAGATTGTTTTTAATCTAGGTTTGAAGAGTTACTGAGTAAGTTGTTATCATATCACTGAGGATGGAATCAAAGTTCTCAAAGATGAGTGGAATCTATGCTGAAGTTTAATAATATAAAGGATAGAATACAACTGGAGGAAAAAAAATAAAGATGCTAAATATAAACTTTTAAAAAAATTGCCTTTTCATATATGATATAAAAATATTCACTAAAAATTGAGATTTCTATTACATAATTATCATAACAAGCACAACCTGTGAAAATTCCATGATTTAATTAGTATATAGAAATAATATCATACAATATTTAGTTAATTATATGCAATAAAACAATGTAAAGGATGTATTTATGCAACCCCTCCATCATGAGCAGGATGTGACAAAAGATAAATTTAAGTAGAGTAAAGCTGGTTTGAATTCAGAGTTTTCCTTCTCCTAGCCTGGTTGCCTGACCAAAGCTAAATATCCCAGTTTACCCTATTTTATCATAACTGGAGGAAGAAACAAATGGATTAATGCCTTTCTTAGGAATATTAGTGTGAAATGCAACACAAACAACCTTGTCCATGATTTGAATAACAATGTAAAAGATAAAATACAACTGAAGGAAAAATAAAAATGCTATATGGAAACTTTTTTAAAAATTCATTTTCATTGATGATATTAAAATATTCCCAAAAAATTTAGATTTTCATTATGTAAGTATTAAGACAAGCTGAACATATACAAATTCCATGGTTTATTTAGTATATAAAAATATCATATGATATTTAGTTATTTATATCATCATCATAGCATGCTGACAGCACTGATTACCTTGATTCTTTCTCACTATCTCCCCCTATGGATCATCATTCAAGATAAGTCATTTAGAAGCAGCCAGGGTTCACATAGAACTTATGAATATAAGTTTTTGCTGGTCATGCAACACTGGTGGGTCCATGTGTAGGAGCTCACGAGCAAACACCACTTATGAGTTTGTCCTTGTTTTCCCTGCACTACTCAGCATGTCTTCTTCATCTTACTTGGATGCTTTGTGGGATGGGAGGTTAATGGCCATACAACTGCTGTTTTGTGGGGTACTACTTCTAGGATTTGTTCAAAACAGTGTGCAGTATCCTTGTTTCCATCTAGATTTTTCTCCAACCATTCAGTTCATGTGGCACAATCATACAGTTGTAGGGATACAGCTAAAGTTGGGAAAAATTTCATAGAATACAAGAAAATAAACTAAGTAAATTAAGGAACCAGTCAGTTAGATTATGTCTTTTATTGCAACTTAATTTTCCTGTGGATGTGTATTATCATGCAACATTCTATGGTTTCTTTAGATTAATAGTTTTTATCAGAAAATTGTGCAAACCATTTTAAATAATTATGTATTCATTATGAATCTTTAATTATTATGTACATAGTACAATAATAAAAACAGCAGAAGTTAATGTATGGATATTATTCTAAATCCATAACAAGATTTCTTTTTGCCAATTCTATCAAATTATAAAACAATCTCATGGATGTCAATTTACTGCCAGTAATACAAAGTTGAAAAGCTACAGTAACCTGACTCATGATTCAGTATGTATGTATGTGTTTACCCAACCCATCCACCTGAAGCAGGATGTGACACAAAGTTACTTTTTCAGAGGATTTAACTGGTTTTAATCTGAGTTTTTCCTTCTCCTCAAATAGTTACTTTACCAAGGTTAAAGATCCTAGTCTGCCCTACTATTTACTCATAGCTGAGATGGAACAGATGGATTCATGCCTCTGCCAAGGGCATTAATGCATAGTGAAATGCAATCAGGATTTAAACTTGGTTCACTGATTCCAATGACAATAACCATTATACTAAATGTGCCTCTGTAACCCAGAAAAAAACAATCAAAATATAATGCAATATGTAGATGATAATATAATGATTATTTTGACTTTGTTAAATGAATCAAGGCAAACAATGCATGACACAAATTCATCTTTTTAATCTGAGTGATTCATAAATCACATGTGAAATAATGACAAATAATATTTATAAAAAACTTTTAAAAAACTAGTAAAAAGAATGTTATATTTAGTTATTAATTACTTTGATCTAAAAGTTTTAGAATTTAAAAGTAGAATATCAACATATGAAAATAAATTTTAGAATTTAAACAATGGAAAATCTTGAGGATTTTTTAATAAGTTTTGATATTTATAGCTTGACACGGCATTCTAATATCTTTCTCAGCAACAATATGGTATGTGGTCTAGGAAATGTCATGTATGTATAAACAGTTACATTTTATGCAATTAAAAAAATCCAAAGCATTCATGAGTTACAATTCCAATATTTCTGTAGTATTTAAGAAAAAGTGAAATAGTGTAGTAGAGAGTGGTTTGTAGAGACAAGTGTTATTGGCAGTGTTGTCACACTGAGAACAAGCATGGTACATATTAATTTTATAACTGTTTGTTTGATGACCAATGTATTAAAAACATATATGGATTTGGGATGTTTTATCTTTCATGAGAAAGTCTGGTGAAATTGACAATATCCAATAATTGTACTTATACATATTTACCAACCCCTCCACTCAGGCAGGATATGACACAAGGTCAAGTTTTAAGTGGAGTTTAACAGGTTTGAATTCAGAGTTTTCCTTCTCCTAGACTAGCTGTCTTACCTAGGCTGAAGAACCTAGTCTGCCCTACTATTTATCCAGAGCTGGAGAGAGAATAATTGGATTCATACCTTTCCCTAGTGTATTAGTGCTATGTGAAATGCAATCAGTCTCGTCCAGGATTTGAACTTGTGTTGCCATGTCCATTTCCTACGACGATAACCATTACACCACAGGCACCTTCAATAATTGTACTTATAAACAGTGATGTGGTTCTGTGAATGGAGGTACAGGTAGCATAATGGTTATCATTGAAGGAAACCGACTCAGCAAACCAGTTTCAAATCCTGGATAAGGTAGTTAGTGTTCCACTTCATACTAATGCTCTTGGGAAGTCATGTTTCCATCTCTTCTTCTCCGAGAAATGGGTAAATAGAACAAACTACAACTCTGTTTGTAGTGTTTAGAACACACCAACTCTATCTCCTATGGAAGAATAAGACTCTACAATAAGGGGTGTCATGGGTATGACACTAAACTGTATCCAGTGGTCAAGCTCCGTGGAGTTGGGAGTACCTCTTCCCAGTCATTACTTCCAGGTCCACTCTGACTCAGTGTAGTAGCACCTGTTAGTGTCCCTACTAGGGTTCAAATAGATTTATTTGAAAATTATTTGTATTGGATAGGAATACATGAAACCATATAATTGGGTAAAAACAAATGATTATTGCTGTTAAAGAGAAAGACTTGAAAAAATCTAATTATATGCAAATTATTTAGGTCAAAAATAGTCATTTGAAGCTACAATTGTTTACAAGGGATTATTATTATTAAATACTTGAAATCATATAAAAACTTGCAAATTACTGCTGTTAAATAGGAATATTTAAAACCATATAGCTGAGCACAAACAAATGATTATTATTAGATCAGAATAGTTATTTTAGATCTTGTAATTGTGTATAAATTATTTGAATTAGATAGAAATACTTGATACCATATATACTTGTTTATTAATTATTAGTTTTAGAAAGGAATACTTGAAACCATAAAACTGTATGTAGACAAATGATTATAGATAGAAAATAAGCACTGTTTAAAAAAAACAATCAAAAATTGAAAATATAGTTATGATTACAATCAAACATTTATAAATGAATAAAATTTCAACATTAAATAACCCATAAGGAGTTGATCTGCCATTAAACAGATAAGCCATCAAAATCAGAATATATTAGGCTTTTTAGCTTTTACATGGCAACTTGTCCAGGAACAGAAAAACTCTAATTCAAAACTCAGCTTAAAAATTGATCTTGTGTTGCATCCTATCCATCAAAGAGTGATTGGATAAATACAAGATTAGATGTTCTTATTAATACTAATTATTATTTATGTACACTAGCATACTTTGGCCAACATAGCAGTTCTAGTTAATAAGGGTAACTAATTTGCATATTCAGCTGAAAAATTCTAATTATGACAACTTTTTTTGTTATTTGTTTTCAATCTGATCTTTTGTGATCATTACAAATATACAATTGTTTTGTAGCTAGCTTTTATAATTGAATTACATAGTTATTCAAATAAAGCCATTTTCTGCCCTGAAACTAGAAATGATCTTAACTTTTTAATTCACAGCTTCTACTTATAAAGATTAGTTGGGATTTTTTTTTTAGTTTATTTTGAAAATTGAGCAAATCTAAAACTTCATTTTTGGAATGTTTATTTTTTTAGAAATATTGTTCATAAAAAATATGCATAATTTGTTTGATTTTTTTTGTTTAATAATGAAGCTATTTTTTTTATTGAATTCATCATTTAGTCTCAGGCAATCCCAAGAAATAGTAGAAAATAAATCAAACACTACACGCAAAAAATTTGAACAACTTTATTCTAATGAAAATAGCAGGATTAAAACAAACAACAAAAACATAAAAATAATTTTTTTCCCTTTAGTCAGAAACAATTTGTTTACTGATAACAATCTATGATTGCCAAGAGAATGAATATCTATAAACATGTGATAGAGTAGTTAAAGTTGAAGTTTAATTAGAATAACAAACTCCTGGAGACTGAAGATTATAATCTAAAATCCCAAGTGAAGGCTTATGTAGTCACATAGGAAAGAAAATATCAGATATCTATCTCTCTAGTGAGTCTGTAAGTGGAAAATCAGTGCATTTGACTGGAAAAATATATATTAGTATATTTGTAGAGGTCTTTGTTTGTACTCATCAGACCATGCAACTTCCATATGGTTGGTATCTCTTTATATGATGTTGTTTGGAGCAAGATGGGAAGGGTAATCTAGTTTGTGGGCTATTTTAGGAAGGATGGCCTAGTTTATTTATGTAGCTATATTATATTTTGGAATTTGTTAATTTATTTACACTTTTCTGTTTGATTTATCATTTTCTCTGGTTTTTATTTATTTTACTACTTATAAGTTTTTCACACCAGTTTTACTTGGTGTTTTTTCCTAAAGTCTGAGTGACAACAAGTTTCCTCAGGTCTCTCGGACTCTTCTAAGTATTCTTGCTGATCTTAACAGTGCTGTGATCTGGATGGTCTCAATTCTTCCTCTGATTTCCAATTCCTCCAAGACTTTAGGAACTATTCTGATTGGTATCATCATTACCTCCATTTTTTTACCAGTTTTTTAGCTCTCTCGCAAGATCCAAGTATTTGTCTATCTTTTCACTTTGTTTGATTTTCACTCTATTGTCGGCTGGAACAACAAAAATCCATGAAATGACAAGTTCTTTTTTCTTTTTTTTTTGGGGGGGGGGGGTTAATTAACATAAATCTAGTCTTTTGGCCAAGATTGGGTGATCTGTTTGTATCTCAAAATTCCAGAAGAATTTATGGTTGTCCTTTTCTAGGACAGATTCTGGTTTATGCATATACTACTTTTAGTATGGTCAAATTATTATTATTATTATTATTATTATTATTATTATTATTAATATTATTTATTTGTTTGTTTATTTGTTGATTTATTTTGTTTTTATTTATTTACTTGTCATTTAATTTGATTAGTCTTTATATACATACATATATATATATATATATATATATATATATATATATATATATATATATATATATATATATACTTTACTATTTTGATGGTATGAACATATAAATATAATTAGAATTTTTGTTGTGTATAGATAGGGAGGGACAGTTATTGTCACAGCATACTATTTAGATATGTGTGTATCTGTGCCTCTGTGACTATGTATGTGTGTATGCATGCATGTGTGTGTATTATGATAAAATTAGCTACTAGTGAAGATTACCACTGGTTAAGATAAAATAAAACTTTTATAAGTGTCTGAAAACATGCAAGCCATTGATATTGATGTCTATTTTCACTGATTGATATGCCAAAGTTTGTTTCGTCCAACAAACAATATAACACTCATACATCTTGCAAGCCTTTCAAACTTCTCAAGAAATACTGACCTATTTTTACCTTTACCATCAATAAGTGATTTTGCAATACTAGTGTAGTCATTTTAAGAATGAACTGGATCACCACTGAGTATCTTATAAGCAGTGATATTGTACAAAAAAAGAAGTGGGATGTGAGAGAATTCAGAGCTGTTTGCATAATCAAATGTAGCAATCCAGTAAGCAAAGCAAGATTCCGCAACAACATTTCAACTATTTTGATGGTACAAACATATAAATACAATTAGAATTTTTGTTGTATATAGATAAGGAGGGATTGTGATTGTCATAGCATACTATTTAGATATTGTTAAAAAAAAACACTTGTCATGTTGACCAGGTTTTTATCCATCAAGGTGGATTTAAGATTCATATTTATCAAATCATTTAATACCAAACATTTTTTGATACATTTCAACAAAAGAGCAGATTGGGTTCTTTAGTCTTGGTTAGACAAGCAGTCTAGGAGAAAAAAAAATTAAAATTGATCTTGTGTCACATCTTGTTTATAGCAGAAGGGTTAAGTATATACATACTATTTGGCCAAATATTTGTCACAAATTTAAATTCTTCTGTGAATAGAATTTTAAACTTTAAAACCCTGAGCCCTATTATATATGAACCCACAAACCTTTAGTTCCAGTCTGAACAATATCTGAATATGTAAAATGCTATAATTTGTTATTTAACAGCTTGATTTTGCTAGGCAACAGCAATATTGAAGTAGTGGTTCATTAGCTAGAATCCAAGCCATAATGTGTATATATTCTTCGAGTTAGTGGCAAAAATACTAGCAGCTCAAATTCAAAGGGTTGAAATATTTTAAGTTCAAATTATTCAGTGATATTGGCAAGATTTTGTGATGCTGATGTGCTTTATCTTATATCAGTAAAGTCATGAATTATAACACCAGTGGCACAGTGCTAAAAAAAGAAGTGAGTAAATACAGAACTGACTGCTTGAACAAGTATAACTGTGATCCAGTGAATGAAGCAAGACTCTACCTCAGGGTTGGTTTGGTTTCTTTGTTTTAATGGCATATTAACCTTCATGGGTTACTTTATGCCAAGGTCGACTTTAGTCAATAGCTGGAGGATAAGATGGCTCATACCTTTCCCAAGGGTTGTTTGTCCAAAAGAGAATGTAATAGTGTGACTGGAGTTCAAACTTACTTTCTATGATGTCACAGTCCTGTACATTAGGTATCATGGGGTCAGGGTGGGGAAACTTTTCAAATTTAAAAAACACATTAAAATTGATTATCTACTCATAAAGCTGTATTCAATAAATTTCTAGTATGTGTATTGCAAAATCAAATGTTTGAACATTTAGTTAATAACCTTATGCAAATTTGATTGATATAAACTCCTAAAAAGAAATGAAAAACTTTACTAATTTGTCATGATTATTTTAAATTGCTTTTTTCAAGAAAGCATTAGGATATTAGGTTGTAAAGTAGAGGAGCTCAATTTTAATTGGCCTTTAGACAAGGCTGTTGAAGGATGCAATTGATGGTTTAGAATATTATATATGTCTTTAAGTCCATGGATTCCTTATTCCTGCTCTACAAAATGACTTTGGCTAATTTGAGAGTACAAAAAGATAAACAAAATCAAAATTTTAGAAGTATATGGATGTGGAAATGCCTCTCCCAAACACATTCTTCTCATAGGATTTCTTATTTTGGCATCTTACAGTCTGCCAAGTCTATGGATCTGCACTCTGATCTCAGCTCTAGCTGAACTCATGAAAATTTAATAATTTTGCATAATATTCACTTATATATATGTTGAAATGATATATTGTTGTGAATCTGACAGTATGATAGAAATATGAGGAAAGTTGGATAAATTGAACACTTAACTCAAATTTAGATGTGCAATATTTCATTTGGCTTCATTTCATGAAACTTCTTCAGATAGAAACAGTTTTCTGAGTTTTCTATTAAAAAGTATGTGAGGAGAAACGACAAGATGTGGAGGGTGTATAGTTGTAGCAGGAAAGAAGGGAGGGATTTAAAGTCAGATGTATCAGGTCTCATTAAAGACTTTTTGTTTTGAAAGTGGAGATAGATTTTTGGGAGTTGATAAGAAAAAGTAGATAAAGTTTGGGTGAAAGGGGTTTTGGCATATTTTGTTTTCATCAAAATGCTCCTTTTCTCCTGCATGTTAGACCTCAAACACACATTCAATTTTTCCAAGCCACCCTAATCAAACCCATAAACTGCAAAAAATCCCAATGACTACTAGAATCTGCGGTCATTTTCAAAACAAACCATATAAAACAACGTCCAGGTTTTTACTAAATCTCACCATACCTAGGAAACATCATACTAAACAAAAATAAAATCAAAATTGAAAATGGATAAAAAAAAATATTTTTTCACTTGATGCCACCATACTTTTGAGAATCCTTTCCTTTTCCTTATTACTTTACCTCTAGTCCTTCCTCACCCCAATTACCACCTAGACACCACAATATAGACAACTTTCTATGATATCACATTATAGTCAATATCTTTCTATGAAACAAGATATGCTGAAACCCCTTTAACCCAACCCTAATCTACTTTTTCTTATCAACTACTGAAAATCTATCTCCACTTAAAAAAAAAAATCTTTAATGAAACCTGATACATCTGACTTTAAATCCCTCTCTTCTTTCCTGCTACAACTATACCCCCTCCACCATCTTATCATTTCTTCTCATATGTTTTTAAATAGAAAAACTCAGAAAATGGTCTCTGTCTGAAGTAGTTCCATGAAATAAAGTCAAATGAAATATCACACATTTAAATTTGAGTTAAGTGCTTGATTTATTCAACTTTCCATATATATATGTATATATATGGAAAGTTGAATAAATCTTATATGTATATAACAAAATATATATGTATATAGCAAAATAAATTATATGTATATAACAAAATAAATTGAATAAACAACTAGTGAAAAGGAATATTTTACTCATTTAAAACACCATGATGAACAATATATTTCATTTAAGTAATCTGCTCTTTCTTCAATGTTGGATTGTGCAATTTTCACTTTAATATTAACATATATGAAAATAATTTTTAGAATTTAAACAAAAGAAAATCTCAAGGACTTGTTAATTAGAGCTGATATTTATTGACTGTCACTGCATTTTATCATCAACTTCTTCTAGTAATGGAAATTTGATGAGTACATGTTGTTTTTTTTTAAGTAGAAATGAACTCTATAGAATAAAAAAAATGAAGCAATTGTTAGAAACAATTCCAATTACAGCAGTTATATTTCAGCAAAAGTGAGTAAGTATATTAATGAGCAATTGACTGGGACAGGTGTTGCAGCAAAGTTTACATAGAGAGAGAGAGAGAAAAAGAGAGAGAGCTGGTGTGCTAAGAAATGATTTTGTAAACTTGTTCATTTACTTACCCATGTAGTAAAAACATATGTGTGTGGGCATTAGGTTTCATATAGCTTAGCCTATATTTACCTTCCCTACCAGTTCCGGAAAATGAAGATAAATAGGTAGGTAGTTAAAATGGTATTGATATATTGATGATGAGAATGTGAGAATGATAACTTGGTTAAAATAAGATACCTCTCACTTTTTTGTTCATTCAGCCTGTTTTTGTTGTGGCACTTAGTAGCTTTGTTTATAGATGTTAAGAAGCAACATTTTAGCTGAGGGGAGAAACATACTTGAAGTTGGATAGCTTTAGACTGGATTTCCAGTCTGGCCATCAGAACATCTGAGTTAATAATTACCACAGTGCATATGAATATCCAAGCCCTGCTTCTTAACTATACCTACCTGTGGGTGGCTGTACAAGTTGGGAAAAGAATTGACAGCAGCAGTGCCAGTGTAGAAACGGTCAGATAACCCTTGAAAATTGAAAGAGAAAGAAACAGGGAAGTAGAGAAAACAAAAAACATACAAAAAGAAAAAGAAGAAAAAAGAAAGAAAGAGAAAGAAGAAGAATATACAGAAGGAGAGGTAGAAAAAAAAAGAAAGAAGAAAAAAAAGAAAGAATTAAAGAGTAAGAAACAAAGCCAAAAAGAAAAAGCAAAAAAGGAAAAACAAGATAAACAGGAAGGAAGCTTAAAGCAGCTAGATGAATCAAATGTGGAAACTGTTCTTCAGGTAAGTCGATAATTAGCTACTTAGAGCAGAAAGAAAAGTATAGTTTTATTAAAATAAGTCTCCAACTTCTTTCAATATTTTTCTTGGATGTAACTTTCTTTATTTCAATTTAGCTAAGAGCTTCTTATTTCTGTATTACCCATGAAGTTCTTCTTGTATTTTAAAGTTTTAGTATTTTAAAACTTTCTAAGTACTCATTGTAGATATAAGTTTTAAAAACATTTATTTCTCAGCAAATCTTATATAAAAACATTATTATCAAAAAATAAAATAAAATACAATTACACAAAGTGAAATCACAAAATCTATAATACATGAGAAATTTTTTTAAATTTGTGTAGAAATTGAATCCTTCTTTAAAAAGTCATAATACATTTTTAGGTCTGAAAGTGCTAGATAAGAAGTGAATAATGCTGAAGTTTAGAAACATTCAACTTTTATAATTATTGAATTTTTTCTATTCACTATCTGACATTAAACTACTGACATGTAGAATTTATATTCCTATATGATTTCAGTGATATAAAATAAAATAACCCAAAATGTCTGTACTTCTCCAAACTTATCTCAAAGAATGATGAAAGTGTTAAAATATTGATTTTAGAAAAGTAAATGATATTTTTTAGATGACAATATATATATATATATATATATATATTATTATATGTATGATCTGTATTATTGGTACATTGAGCTCTTTGCAGGAAAATTTAAATATTCATTCATGAATAATTTCTTGTCCTGATGGAATACTCCCAACTCAGTTTAACTGGACTAAGTGTACTATATATATGAATATATATATATATATATATATATATATAAATAAATGAATATATATATATATATATATATATATATATATGTATATATATATGTATATATATATACACACACATATATATGCATATATAAATATATATATATATATATATATATATGAATGAATAAGATATATATATGATATATAGGATTTACATGTGTATATATATATATATATATATATTATATATATATATATATATTAAAAAATGAATAGTCCACAAAAGGATTTCAAATTTGGTATTTAGGTTTTTATTATTTCATACACTTGTACTTGATACATATTATGGGTATATTTATTTGTAATATTTATTTTCATTAGCATGTTTTATGTATCGTCTCGTAATTGTTTGAACAGAAATTTATTTGTTTGTAGGTTAATTCTGTTATTCTATCTTGAAAAATGAACCAACTTTATATTATTTGTCATATCATATGTAAATTTATCAGTCTGAAATTTTATTATAGATACATATCTCATATACACACACAAATATATATATATATATATATATATATATATTATATATATATATATATATATATATATATATATATATATTAATAATTATATTTGTATAATGTGTGTATATAGGTGTATTGATGAATGTATTGGTAGATATACAAGATATATATATATATATATATATATATATATATATATATATATATATATATATATATATAATTTATTTGTCTATCAATCTATCTATCGAAAGATATCAGTGCTGATAGATGTTATTTTCTACTCTCTCACCAAGAAGCGTAATTTTTATTAACTCTTTTTTAGTAATTTTCACATAATAGTATCCATGAACCCCTGATCCTCTCAGCTATGGGTTAAATAATATCACTTCTGTTGTTCTATAAGGATCGGTTGGCATTGAATAACCCACAAATGTTGGTATGCCATTGAACAAAGAAACCACACACACACACACACACACATACATACATATATATATATATATATATATATATATATATATATATATATATATATATATACATATATATATATATATATATATATATATATGATTACACATGCACAAACACACACATACAAATATTTCACTTTTGATGATAATATTAATTATATGTTAAAATGATACATAATTAATATTCATCAATGTTTTGTAAATTTCATTGAGAAATATTTAAAAATGATTAACAAAAAATATTACCAGATTATAGATTTCTTTGCAATATTTTGAGATACTCTGTACGTGTTGATATTACAGTACAACTCTGATTGCCTCCAGGTATATTTCTCATATTATTTGTAAGGTTCATATGTTGTGTATGTGTCATCACTACATAAATAATTACAATTATGTTTTTTTGTTTTCGTTCACACTTTTGCACATCATCTTGTCAAAATAAAATGTTATATCTTATGACATAGTAAAATATTAAATTTAAAGAATAAAAATCATTATAAAAATAAAACATAAATTCAGTATTTGCTAATGCTGTTCAAATGATATTCATTTAAACATTTGTTTCCATTACTTAAAATAGAAAATAGAAATTTGAATATATCCAAGAATGGACTCATAATATATTTCTGCTACTGGATTGAATTTCATTGTTATGGTATGACACTTTGATCTTAATCAGTGCATACAGATAATACACTTTTGATTCTAGACAAAAGTACTGATTCATATATAAATAATCTCATCATTTTTACTGAAACTATGTTAGTATATAAACAGTGAGATTTTTCTATTAGGTTCTTTGTTTCACTGTCCACAAAATATGTCATTCAAAAGAAAACAGTTATGTAAAATTAACTAATGAATCCGACCCTGATCCAAATGTCCAACATACATGAACAGCATGATAAAATTAATTCAAAATATTTACTTAACGAAAACATGCAGATTCTATACTAATCCAATTGAGGGGTAAGGGAGCAACACTTTGATCCTTGATAGAAGTGCTAATTCTCATAATAATAATCCTATCATTTTTGATAGATGAGTTGAACTATATGAGTTAACTATTATAAATGCATCTATGATATTAACAATTCAACACTTTTCCAATCTGCAACATCAAATTTTTTTTTCTTAGTTCATTGGAAGCCTTCCCCAAGGTCTACAAGACATAGAGATAAATTGGCCTGATTGTTTTATGCTAGTCCATGATGTTGGCAGATAATTTGAATTCAGAATGGTCTTTCTCCTTGATTGGTTGCCCTACCAAAGTTAAAGCCAGTCTGCCCTACTATTTAATTATAGCTGAGGCTAGAAGAGATAGAATCATGCTTTTCCCTAAGGTATTTGGATGAAGTGAACATAAACAGCGTTGGCTGGAATTAGAATTTGGCTTGCCAATTCCATTTCTGATGCCAACATCCATGGTATATATATAAATATATATATATATATATATATATATATATATATATATATATATATATATATATATATGTATGTATGTATGTATGTATATATATATATATAATTTCATAAACTGATAAACAATGATGAAGTATACCTTAAAATAGAAAATATCTCTAGAGTACATCTTATTTACATGCTGTTCTATCTGTAATATGATTTCAATAATGAAATAGCATGAGAACTGGTATTAATATATATATATATATATATATATATATATATATTATATATATATTTATAGCAAAAAATCATTTAACACTATTTTTTATAGATCATCAACTGAAAAAAAATTGGACTGATAGAGAATTTCAATTCTTATGATGATCATCATAGGGTCAAATATAGTAGAGGAAAATAGTCATAGTGATATATTATTCCTCTTAGTCTTGTTTTTACTTATCTTTATGTGTGTGTCAGTGTAACGATAAGATTTGGAATAAAATCTGACAGTATCAGAAAAGGAGGACAATATAGGAAATTAAATTGATATATTTTACTGAAAAATTGGCTTCATGAGAAATGAATTTTATTTCTCAAAAATGAAGTCTACACAAAACATAAACAAGAAAGGCTCAATAAATGTGGCATACTAAAAGTCATACAATAAATAAAAATAAAATAAAAACCACTCATATGAAGAGCTCCAAACTAATGCAGCATATATATATAATAATAATATATATATATATATATATATATATATATATATATATATATATATATATACAAAATATGAGTAATTTTTAAAGGTTTTTCTTTTATATGAAATGGTATATATATATATATATATATATATATATATATATATATATATATATACATTATACTATTAGCTAAATAAATAAAAACCAACATACTTTTCTACCATTTACCATGTGTAGATCTTGTTTTAGTGAAATAAAATTTAATTTTCGAATGTTATAACAAAACTTATGAATTTAATTTTCTGTATTGCCTTCTTTTCCTCATATATATATATATATATATATATATATATATATATATATATATGTATGTATGTATGTATGTATGTATGTATTTGAAAAATTAAAGACAACAAATTTCTCTTCTTGTTACATTGAAACTTAGTTTTTGCAAGATAAATTTTAATTTTTGATGAAAATATTCTTAGAGGGAAACATGTCAGTTTAATTTTCTGTATTGTCTTCTTTTCTTATATATATATATATATATATAATATATATATATATATGTGTGTGTGTGTGTGTGTGTTGTGTGTGTGTGTGTGCGCGCGTGTGTGTGTGTTTCTGACAGGAATACATTCAACAATGATAATTTTAAGATAACTCAGGTCTTTCATTTTTCATGAACTGAAATCAAACCAATGGATAAAAAAAGATTAAAATATGGCTTTTAAATTTAGCTTTGTCACTAACATTCAAAATAATGGCTGACATTTTTTTTATTGCTTTATGTTATTGCCAGTTCTAATTTATTTCTTGTACAATTTATGCCATTCAATACTTCAAGCTTTTTTTAAGTGAATATTTTAAAAATGTTATATTCTATCTTTTTACAATGATTGATTTTCTTGAAATTTTTCTGAGCACAGTGAATAAATAGAGTGTTGTTGGTTTTTACTGAAACTTTTCAGGATTCGATACCTACATCATTCATGTACATTTACTCTTCATCATCATCATCATCATCATCAAGTCACACTTAGTGTGTTAGGTTCTCTGACTTTCTCTTACTGTCCATCCCTATTGTCCATTGCTCCTGGCAGATCCTCCAGACTTCATCCAGTGTCTACACTGAGCCGATGTAAGTCATTTTTGGTTGGTCAGCACTAGTGCATCCCTGCATAGTAGTCCATTGGAGAATGTCACTTATGAGTTTTTCCAGTACCCCACATGTCTTGTTTGTCTTACTTGGATGATTTGTGCATTGGGAGGCTAGTGGCTGTATAGCTTCTGTTTTGTAGGATGTTGCTTCCAAGATTTGTTTAAAATAGCTTGCAGCATTCTTATGTACTTCTCATCTAGCTTTTTCTCTATGTGTTTTGTTAGCATCCATATGGTGCATCTGTACAGTAATACTGACACAGCCACAGCTTGGAAGAAATCCCATTTTATTTTATTGGATAGATCAGACTTCCATATAACCAATCAATAGCAGTCAATGGCTTCACTTGGTATATATCAACTTCACTTTCAATAGATGAGATATTGTTGCCAAGGTATATGAACTTGTCTACTAATTTTAGAGGTCTGCCACTTAGAGTAGAGATAGCTCATTCTCATTTATAATACATGTACTTTGTTTTATTTGCATTTATATAGAAGCAAATGCCTTCTGCTGCTTGCTCCACACTATGCAGCAGGGATTCTGCTTGGCCAGGTGTATTTGTGAGAACCACTAGATCATCTGCATAGTCTGCACCTGTCATAGTTTCTGCAAGATATCATTTGCATCTTGCCTTTTTTTAGTATAAAACCATTTTCTTTTATTAGATCTATCAAGGTTCAAAGTAAGTAGTGTCGGCAGGTTATAAATAAATATGGTGCTAATGTATCTCCTTGCAAGACTCCAGCAAACAGCTCATTATAGCAGTAACAGTTTCTTTGGGGAGACCATATGCTCATAGTATTTGCTCTATATTTCCACTGCTTATGGAATAAAATGCTTTGGAAAAATTTTTGAACAACAGTGTTGCCACAAGATTTTTTGCACATACTCCTTTGATGATTCTACTGATAATCAGAATCTGTGAAGTTGTAGATTGATTTCTTTGAAAATCATTCCAATTTTTTCTAAGAATATTCAGCTTAAATATGGTATAATAAACCTTAGCAGCTATAGCAGTAAAATTTATACCACTGTAATTCTTAACAATTCCAAGGTCATCTTTCTTGGGGAAGGGGAGAATGCAGGCTTTTGTCCATTTCTCTATTGTGTTTTGTTTATAGAAAGCGTTGCATAACTAAAAAAGTATATCAACAAACTTTCTTCCATACTTCATGAGGTATTTTGTCAAGGCCTACTACTTTTCTACTTATAATTTTTTCAGCACTGCATCAAGTTCTTCTTCTATATATTGTCCTAGTTTGGTGTCTAGTTGGCTATCAATAATTTTTTGGGTAAGTTTATTAGTGACTTCAGAAGGACCATTTCTGCAGTCTTTCTTTTTGGCTGGCAACTTTTAGTTTTGATCTTGTGGTGCTTTTCCTTTTGTTCACTTCATTCACGGTCTGCTATGCTATTTGTGATTGTTTATTTTTGCTGAGTTTCTGGTTTTATTGATCTGACCTTAAATACATTCTAATTGTTCTTTTTGGTATGTGTTACTCATCTCTGAGCTTTCTTAAGATTCTGCACACTGGCATTTATTGGGTTTCTTTTATTAAGTAAGGATGAATTTTTCACACTAACTTGTTTTTTTCTAACTACAATTGACTCCCATGGAACTCAACATTTGGCTCTTGGTTTGATTAGTATGCTCTTGATTACTGCTTCAATATGGGTGGTAACAAAGTTTTCATAATCTTCATTTTGAGTGTGTCTTTCAGATGTCTCCTGATGAGTATCAAATTTGTTTCTCATGGTTACTATATATTGATTTCTTATATCACTATTAGTAAGTGAGGACCAGTCATAGTGTGTAGATTTAACTGTTTGTTTCTTATTTCTCTGTACTCAGATAAATCTTTTCTGAAACAATTTTTTCATCAGAAAATATTCCTTCAAAAATGGAGAATGCCTCACAATTCAAAATGCCATCCGTCCTCTTCTTGTTTATGGATTGATAATCTAGATGTGTTTTAAAGTTATTTGGGAAGGTGTAGGTTCTTAGTTTTCCCTCTCTTTTTTGGAATTTAGTGTTTAGGAATACAAGTCTATTCTCTTAAGCTCAGTCAACTGGGGCTGTAGAATACACTAACTGTATCTCTGCAGAGGGGTAAGACCCCCTCCCCCCAATGAGTGTCCTGGGTATGACACTAAGCAATATGATGGCGAGGTTCCAGAAATCCTGGAGCTTTGGGGAAATAGAGTACTTCATTGCCATCACTCCCAGATCCACTCTAGCCCAGAGTGATAGCACTTGATAGGGTCCTATCTATGGGTCAAATAGAACTGAGTGACATTTAAACTGAATGCAAACAGATGACATGCCAAATGATGGATCATTTAACTGTGTGTAAAACTGTGTTTAATTGAATTGTTAGCGATACATAGCAATACTTGGAACCATTTAACTGTGAGCAAACTAATGAGTAATATTGAATAGAATAGTGTTTGATAGCAATAACTGAAACCATTTAAATGTGTGCAAACAAATGACTGATGTTGAATTGTTATTGTTACATAGCAATACTTGAAACCAGTTAAGTGCGTGCAAAAAAATGAGCTCAGGTTCTTTTAAAAATATTATCAACAAAATGTGTTTATAAATCATATATGTTTAACATATATGTATAAAAAAGATTTGGGATTAAATAATCTACAATGTTGATAGGCCATAAAACCAAACCAATTGACTGTTCTCAAGTGAAAAAAATCTTTAAGATAAACACCATTTTTGTTTGGCAAGTTGTGTTAGCAGAATTTTTAATTTCCATCTATATGAACATTAATGATGATCAGAACATTGTGTTTGGGAATGTGTCAGACAAGAGAAGATAGTTCATTGTAGAAGGTAATGATGTTCATTTCATCACTAGTATAAGTGAGACTGTAGCAAGAGATAATTGTTGTGCAGAGGTTGCCATTAAATAAAACACATATCATTCTCTTAATGCTATTTAACAATTTTAAGGAACTAATACTGAGAAGCATTCCTACACCTCATTTGACAGCATTGGCAGAGTTTTTCCATGCAGCTGCTAAAACAAATATCTATCCATTACCAGCATCCTGGTATTTTATTTCTAGTTTGCTATAGTAGAATTTATCTACTTGTATGATGTCTATATTATGTTTGGCTGCCAATGGTGTCAGCTTAAGTAACTTGTTTAATGTGTTTAAAGTCCTAACATTAAATGTAACAATGTTAACAATGCTTTTACATCAAAGTATTTTGGTTTGGGTTTGGCCTCTATAGATAACTTTTTGAACACCCATGGCCAGATCTCCAACCATGTGAAGGGTGATACAGTTTGGGCATCCAGTGTGAAATATAGTCATGGGAATCTTTTGTTTGGGCTCTGTAACTGATTTTTCAAACACTGGTGCCAGAGCTCCAACCTCAATGGAACACACTTTTTGCTAACCTGTGTGAAGGACAATGCAGCTTAGACGTATAGTTTGAAGTTGAGTGATGGTAATATTTCATTTGCTATTTATTTTTCTCATCAATAGATGCCACCCTTACAGATAAGAAGCAATAGTTTCCTGATTGACCTATGAGGTTCTTCCATCCAGCATCTAGTGAAGCACACCATAAATTCATCTTTGAATTTATCCACCTTCCATCACTTCCACCATTCTGCTTCCTGTAGTTTCCATTGATATATGGTTGTGTGGCACAGATAATATTCTCCACCTTTGGAGACTGTTATCCAGGTTATACATGTCTGGTGTTACACTTAATAAAGTTCTGATAATATGAGTTTTCCTTCTCAGGGAAAAAAAAATGTTTTATATTCACACCTTCAATTTTTTAGTTTTAACTTAACTAGGTTGAGTATCCCTTTTTTATTATTTAGATAAGCTTTGTGGATTGATTTTATTATAATTGGTGATTAATTGACTTTTTTTATTTTTCTTGTGATTGTTTAAATATCATACACTAAGAAAATTCAGTATGATAAGCCTTGTCATTTTTTCAGCAACACTATTATTCTTTTTTAAAGTATTCTAACATTAAATATCTACTATGATAAAAATTAAATCAGATAGCAAATTCAAGAGATTTGGGCCTACCTTTGAATGCTTTTCTGCTGACAACTTTCAACTCGTGCTTTCATTTTCTTAGCAGTTTAGAATCTTTTAGTATTTGTTCTCTAATGACCTTATTTAAATTTTTTTTGTCCGGTGGGTGGGGTATCTAATTTTTAGTTTTACTGCTTTGTAGGACCAAATTCCAAACAGTATTATTTATGCTTTTAAGCAAATTTCATTAGCCAAATCAAGTAGACACATTTTTGCACACATCCACCCAATGGGAAGGTCTTAGAATATACTGACTGTATCCCCTGCATAGGAGTAAGATATGCAAAAAGGATATCCTGGGCATGACACAAAACTGTGGTCAGGCTCCAGTTCTAGAGCTCTGAGTGTATGGAGTCACCTATTCATAGCTATTGTCCTTAGGTCCATTCTAACCTGGAGAGATAATACCTGTTTGGGTTCCAACAAATAAATTTTTCAAAATCTTTTGTATAAGATAGAATACTTGAAACTATATCATATGGGTGAAAATTATTAGTATTAGGTAGAAATAATAGAAACCATATAATTGTGTATAAATCATTAGTATTAAGAATAGTTACTTGAAGCAATAATTGTTTACAAATGATTATCATTTGTACTTGATACTGTAGCAGAAAGAAAGAATTTCAAATTATTGTTTAGTGCGGGAGTTATTTTTGGCCTTTGAAGTTTCAATTTTATATTTTCAACCAATGAGAATGGTTTATACCATTCTGCTCGGATCACTTTCCCGGGCAATATAAAAGGCTGTGTAACACTCTCTCAACCTCTCTTCCTCACTCTAGCAGCAGAACAAACGACATCAACATGAAGAGAGCCCATTCAACCATGATCATCTATTCATTCCTCTTAGACCAACTGGTTCTCAAAACTTCGAGTTGAATGCTTAATTCCTGCACTAACATTTGCAACTGTTTTCTTCCTTTTTATTCAACTCACAGTACAGGGATATCTCTCAAGTTGACATTAAAGTTTTTGGAACTCATGAATATTCTCGTCCACTCATTCGTCTTACCCTTTCGTAATGTATCAAGGCACAACAATTTGCCCTGTTGCTAAAATACCATAAAATTACTTGAAAAAAATTATTAACTTTGGCATTAAATAATCCAACAAAGTTTGACATGCCATAAAACCAATCAACCAACCAACAGATAATCACACATTTGCTTATGATGTAGCTTTATCTTCCTTTATAATACTTTGATATTATTGTGCTATTTATTTACTTTTCTTTTGTTTTCTACTTCTGTTTAGCTTATAATAATATGGCTTGATCAGTTCTTCTACACATATTTATCTGCATTCATTTCTTCCTCACCTTTAATTTCCTATCTGTGAATACTTATATGTTGCCAATACTTATGGAAGCCATGATACATCCTGAAAAATATGCTAAAATAAGTAAATAACAAACAAAAAAGGAAACAAAACAATTAAAATAAATAAGTTCTAAAATTTACCTAATGCAATATATATTTTTTAAAAGTAGTGTGTTTTTCTCCATCTTTTTACATGTATATTCAATTTTTGCAAAATAGAATTAATTCTGAAGCAGCTATTCTTATAGGGAAGCACTTCAATTTGATTTTCTGTATTGTCTTTTTCCCTCATGAAAAAGAATATTTTAAAAGTGAGCTATTGTTGAACAAACAATATGCAGAAAAATTTTTAATGAGCAAACTGATTATCTAGGCACAAGATGTAACTGAAGAGATACTGAAAGATGCCCATAAGGAGGTAATTGCCTTGCAAAAAATGTAATTTACAAATCTTTAGTAACTAGAGATGAAAATGGAGGAGATGATAATCAAGGTGTATATATAAGAGGCTCACGTCATATTGTCCCCAACTCTGATAACCTTTTATTCTACCTTCTTCTTCTTCTTCTTCTTCTTCTTCTTCTTCTTCTTCTTCTTCTTCTTCTTCTTCTTCTTCTTTCTTCCTCTCTTTTTCCCCCTTTACTCTTTCTTTCTCTCCTTTCTATTTTCCTCTCTTTTCCTTCTTCTTCTTTTTCTTCTCCACCTTCTTTCTTTTTCTTCATTTTCTTTTTTCCTCACCTTTTCCTTCTTTCTGTTTATGCTTCTTTTTTCTTCTCTCCCTCTTTTTATTTTCCACTCTTTTTTCTTCTTCCTTTTCTTTTTATTTTCATCTCTTTTTTCTGGTTCATCTCCTTTCTATTTTTTTCTATTTTTTTCTTTTCTTTACTATTTTTCTCTTTGTTCTTCTTTCCTTCTTTTTCTTCCTTTTCCTTCTTTTTCTTTTTTCTCCATGTTGTTCTTTCTTTCCCTCCACCTTCTTTATTATAATTTTATAGAATATCCAAAAATAAATTATAACCAATTGTCTTCTTTTTATTTGACCTTTGCCAAACAAAATCTAATCTTATCCATTTCAATTATTGACACAATCCATGATCTTTATATGTAAGAGAATTTTTCCCCTTACTACAAAAGTCTCAGTAAACACTGTTCTTAAGTGCTCAGTAAAGCATTTAGATATTCGTCTTATACTGAAACTGAAAATAGTCAAATAGAAACTTTTGCTATCTAAAGTACACTTATGTTGGTCACTGCACACACATTAACTCTGAAAAACCAATGTCGTATCAGTTTTGATTAATGTAAATGATATAATTTGTTAAATTTATAAATAAAGAGTGCTCAATATCAGTAATAAAGCATACATATCTAAGTTCTGTTAACTCTATGTTAATGTTATACTAACTTATATACAGTTGATGATGAAATTATTTGTACACCCATAAATACTGAATATCTTGACCTATTTCTTTGAATTTACTACTTGTATGATGCCAGATATTTTATATGTTATTAAGTACAAAAAAAGGATCATAAAACTCAATTTTGAGAATGATAGGTTAAATTTACTAAATATGAGAAGAAAAATAAACAAAAGAGGACAAAAAATTATTCATACAATATGAAAAATGGAAAAAATTGAACAATTTTCACAATATTAATAGTCAGTAGCATGGCCTCTCATCTTTATAACTTGCTGCAATCGTTTTCAAAAGTTTTTGATCAGATTTCAACAAGTTTTTTTCAGAGATTTTCTTCCCTCCTTCAATGGTTACACATTTTAATTCCTCAAGGTTTTTTATCTGAAATTTCAATTCTTGCCATAGATTTTCAACAGGATTCTGACTTATTGAAAGCCATGACAGAACTTTAAACTTGTTTTTCTGAAGCCACTCTGTCACTGATTTAGACATATGTGTGGGATCATTATCTTGCTGGAAAGTAACTTGCCTACCTAAATCAAGATTTTGCACTGATAGTTGAAGATTTTCATCCAGAATTTTGATATAACGTTCAGATTTTATTATTTCTCTTATTGTAATTATTTGTCCAGTCACCTAGTGAAGGTGTGTAATGCTGTTGACAGGTTATTGATCCTGTAGAAGTCTGATCTATCTGATAAAATAAAATATTTCTTCCAACCTGTACCTGTATCAATACTACTATATGGATGCATCACATGAGTGCTGACAAAATGATAGGGGAAAAAGCTCGATAGGAACTACACAAGAATGCTCTGTGCTGTTTTGAATATATCCTGGAAGCAACACACCACAAAATTGCAGCTGTATGGCCACTTACCTCCCATCTCAAAAGCTATTCAGATAAAACGAACAAGACATGCTGGATACTGCTGGAAAAGCAAGGATGAACTCATAAACGGTCTTCATCTATTGAACCCTATTGAACCCAATACAAGAAAGAAAATACACCTCAATGAAGCAGTTTCTGTTATCTAAATCTAGTTTATATATTTTGTGTTTAAAAGTTCTGTGTGTGAGTAAGTTACTAATAGGAGATAAAGGATATTTAAATGGTAATATGTGAACGGATGCAGCAAACAAGATTTCATCAACAGGTGAAAATTGAAATAGGGAGTACAAGCACGTATAAATAAACAATGTTTTCATTCAATTTAGAATAATTATACGATGTTCAAATAAAATACATTATTAACGGAACAGAATGATAGATTTTCACACAAAAGAAATAAAGTCTAAAGTTTTGAGAAGATTTACAGAATGGATCCATAAATCTACTAAATATATGTGTTTTTAATAACTTATTCATAAGATTGAGGTATATATATAAGTTGTATATTGATGTAAGTTATAAAAAAGATAACATGGTTTAAATAACCATTAAAATCAATTAATACAAGTATAAAACTTAGGCACCTTTTAATTGGCTCTTCTTAAAAATCAACTGTTAGTAAAATGAAGGGAATGTCGTTTTAAAAGAAAAGGATCTCAAAATTGGAAGAGAAAAAAAAATTCATTATACTCTAGTTCAAGTAAATGAATCTATGACTACTTCTAATTTGCATTTGAGCTCTCCCAACCAATACAGAGTCAGATGTTGTGTATAAATCACTACAGTTCCAAGATGTTGAGGTGGTGCTTAGTCTGAGTCTTGTGCAATGAAATTCATAGACACATGAGTCGGCCATTGATGTGCATCTGTTAAATATAAATGCATGCCAAGTCAACTAATCAAAAGAGTTCTCTGTTCTGCACACTTTAAAAAATCGTCAATCAAAAAGAACCAAATTTTTGTATTTGGTTTAATCGATTTTAATCATTATTAAAACCACATTCCATATTTTACAACTTATTTTACTATGGTATTGTACAAGAGGATCATTCAATAAAAAAGGTGAATTTTGCCTCTGGATTTGGCAATAGGAAACACTGTTTACAGTATCACCATCCAGTTGGAGCCATTTTAAATAACCTCAAAACAAACATTTTCCCATGCATTCTTTATTTCTCTCTTCTGTTTCACTCCAGTGATTTGAAAGTATTTCAATTAATTGATGTTCCTTAACTCTGAAATTGCCAATACAACCAATGACATCCCCTCAAATCTATCGACCAACAAAATTGCCAATTCATATGTAAATAATCTAATCATTTATGAAGAATTATTTGCTAACAAAATTATCATAACCAAAGAGCCTATCAGCCAAAAATATAACAATAAGCAGTTGCAAAGAAATGAAGATAGTAGTAAAAATATATGGAATATCTTTCAGAAATATAGCTGTATCATAAATATCTGTATTTTTGTAAATTATCCTCCATTCTTTTTAATGATCTTTCAATGAGTTCTCTTTCTTCAGTTCTCTATAATATAAAACTATATTCATCTTTTATTCCTTTTTGATATTCTCTAAAATAATCCTGCAATTGGCCCTGCGGTTAGAGTGTTCGCCAATGGCCCGGGAGACCTGGGTTCAATCCCAGGTCGAGTCATACCAAAGACTTTAAAAATGGTACTTGATACCACCTTGCTTAACACTCAGCATTATAAGGTACGGTTCAAGGGTAAAGTGGAGCAATCCTGGGAATGGAGTAGCGCCCTCCCCTACACCTTGGTGTAGTAGCTATCGAAAAGGGAGCCTTCGGGTCACCCTCGACTATGGTCGCTAACTTTACTACTTACAATTTCTGTACTCTACTGCTTTCAGCCCAGTCGGCTGGGGCTGTAGAATACACTGACTGGATCTTTGCAGAGGGGTAAGACACCTCCCCCCAATGAGGGTTCTAGATATGACATAAAACAATCTGATGGTGAGGCTCCAGTAATGCTGGAGCTTTAGGGAATGTGGAGTACCTCTTCATTGCCATCACTCCCAGATCCACTCTGGCCTGGAGTGGTAGCACTTGAATGGGTCAAATAGAACTGTTTGACATTTAAACTGAGTGCAAGCAAATGACTAATGCTAAATTGAATTGTTAGAAATAGAACCGTTTGAATGATTTGAAATTGAACTGTTTGATCCTTTAACTGTGTGTATGTATAAAATGTGTTTAGAAATCATATAGTTAATATAAATGTAAAAACAGGACTAGACATTGAATAACCAACAATGGTTGATATGCCATAAAACCAAACCAAACCAAACTAAATCACTGATTTCACTTACAATCTTCCTACTAGTCATATCATATGCTCTGCTTTTTCCTGTACTCTGTTATACTGTCCTGTCTATTATTATTGCATATTCTATGAACTTGCTTCAGTTATTGCCCCTACATGCTTCAGAAATAAACATACATTTTTAATTTTTTTTTTAAGTTGTCTTCAGCTAGTAATGCCAACTTTTTTCTACATGGCACACTTAACTCTAAATGGGAATTTTCTTGTACTTTCTATCTTAAGAATTGTATCCATTTGCTTTCAAAGAAACAATACCATTGACACCTCAGGTTCAAACCAGAACTCGACCTTTGTAGCTCAAATACTGGTGTGTCCAAGTTGGTAGCATGTATTTATTGGATACTGTGCAGGTTTTTTTTATGTTTATGATTATTGGCAAAGTGATGATTCAAAACAAGAAAAAAATGTACTCACATGCACACACACACACACACTCTCTCTCACACACACACACACACACACACACATATATATATATATATATATATATATATATATATATATATATATATTATTCTTTTTTGAAACATCATACTTCTCTCATTGTTTTGTATTGACTTCTTTTTTATGAAATAAAATTTCTTTACTGATGAAACTATCCTCATAGTGAGACATGTCAATTTAATTTTCCATATTGTCTTCCTTTTCTAATATATACTTTCATTCATTCATTCATTCCATGGTGTTTGTTGGTTTGTGTGTGTGTGTGTGTGTGTGTGTGTGTGTGTGTGTGTGTGTGTGTGTGTGTGTGTGTGTGTGTGTGTGTGTGTTACATTGACAAGTGTGAATCATTTTTATCTATACATGTGAATGCATGTGGAGATTGGACCTATTTTTGAAAGTCTCTTCTAATCAATATTCTGAGTCAACAAAATGATCCACATATTTTCTTTTGACTACTGTCACAATCACAAACTTGTCAACAAATGCAAACATCAAGTCTTTCTCTTACCATTTTTACTTTCTGTTTTGCATGTTCTCCATTAAAAGTCTTTTACTTCTTCAGTTCCTGTTCCAACAAATATACATTTTGTTTCTTCTCAATTGTATTCTTGGATTGGTTCACCTTATTTTCTACATAATTCTTATATCAATTGAATTTTTACACCTGTTTTCAATCAAAGAGTATCATTATCACATCTTTCTTGTATTCTATGTCTTCTCACAATATAAAATCATTCAGCACTTTATCTCTTTTGATATTTTCTTTTTTCTGTTAAAATAGATTTTTTACTAATATGTATAGATGTAAAGAAAATGAGAAATTAATTCAAAAATTTCCCAAGAAGACCTTCTATTTTCTGAAAAATTTCAGGTGTGTAATTCAAAATATCTTTTAAGTCTGAGTATTTTTAGTATTTTCAATGAATAAAGAAAGTAAAAAATTTGGTTTTGATCTTTTTCTTCTACATGTTTTCAGCTTGTTTTTATGTCATTATACAAATAATCCATACCAAACCCAACCTTGTATATGTATGCAAGATGACCTATGAACTCATTGGGTTTCCATTGTAGCAGTGGTCCATGATGATACAGGTTGTTCTATTTGGGAAGGATTGAAAGATTCTAATAAGTATTTCATAGTTATCTCTGTTATATTGAGAATGATTAAATTTGATGTTCAGCAAACCCTAAAAATTATAATTTAAATTACAAACTGGACAGAAAATGGCTCTATTTTCTAAAAGCATCTTAAACATATTGCTCTAATAAAAATTTTACTATGATGCCTCATTTTGAGGGGGTAACTGTTATATACTAAGGTATATATAGAAGGCAATTAGTGACCAAAATTAAAATTCCAGATGAGCCTGTTTACATTTCACTTAATGCTAATACCCTTGAGAAAGGCATGAATCTATCTGTTCTTTCTCTAGCTATAGGTAAATATTAAGGCAAACTGGACTCTTTAACCTTGGTAAGGCAACCAGTCAAGGAGAAGAAAAACTCTGAATTCAAACTAGTTGTATTCCACTAAAAAATTGACCTTGTGTCAGTTTGCTTCAGTTTCCTTGTTTAATGGCATATCCACTTTCATAGGTTATTTAATGCCAAAGCTCTCCTAGTTGAAGGACATTAGTAGTGCTATTTAACACATAGCTAGTGGGATAAAGGAGTTCATACCTTTTCCATGGATATTAATCTGAAAGTGAACATAATAGCACAACTTGAGTTCAAATTCTCTGACTATGAAGTCACATTCCAGCACATTAATTCCTTGGAAACTCAGTCACCTTGTGTTACATCCTGCTTGTTGCAAAGAGGTTGGGTAAATACAAACCCTTAAACTTTAATCTATATTTTTCATTTCTTAAAATCTTTCATGAGTCCTATATTTTAGGCTGAAGCTATTTTACTAAACATAGCAAGACTTATATTTGAGGCTTAGTTTACAATACTCCATAAGTCTCATATTTTCGGTTTTGTCAGATCCCATTAAAGGTTTAATATAACAATCATTTTTAGACTTTCTTTTAATGAAATGGTTGGATAATTTTAAATGAAAATGTTTGCATTCCAGTATGTATTTTGAATGTTTTAGCTTTAATTTTAAGGAGAATGTTTTTGAGCCTAATTGCTGTGTATTTAAGGACCATTGAAAAGGTCAATGTTTCTACCTTCTGAAATGGTGTGTATAAGACTAAACTACCAAAAGAGATAAAAATGCAGAAAAGCTTTTTTTACTTTAAAAAATTCTCATAATGATTCATGTCAGTAAATTTGTCAAGAAATATATCTCATAATAAATCTGATGGTATATTTATTTTGTTCATTACGCAAATATTTATAAATGTATATATATATAATGTGAATTGAATTTCTTTCTTTTTTAATTGAACTTGAGTTGGAGTTAACTGTTCCAGATGTCATCAAAAATGAACTATATACAAATTTTGGATTTAAAATTTATGAATTACAGATATTTATGAGAAATTTAATAAATTTTCACTTGAAGAAAATTAAGAAATTTGAGAATCAGATTCACCAGTTACAAGGAGTGATCAAAAAGTATCAAGACTGAATCTTTTTTTAAATTCTAAAATTAAATGAAGATGTATATATCGAGTAGTTTATATAATTGCATGATTTATTGATTGATTCATTTTAAAGCAAAGTCAACTGATTGCGGATTATTTTATGCCTAAAGGTTAGGGAATTGGATTCATTGTATGCTTATATTTACATCTTTTGTGGGCTTGTTTCTTAAGAATTTTTATTTTGGCATACACTTATTGAATATGAATAATTTTCAAACAGATCTATATGACCCATAGATGGCACCCTAACAGACACTAGCACTCTAGCTTTGAGTGGACCAGAGAGTAACAGCAATGAAAGAGTACTTTACACTCCCCAGATCTTCAAAACTGCAGTCTCACCATTAGATGCAATTTAGAGTCATAACCAGGATAACCCTTTGTTTTTTAGGGGGTATTACCCCTTTGCAGGGGATACAGGCAATATATTCTAAGCTACACTAATAGGGTGATAATAAAATGATGATATCTAGTGCAACACTTTCCATGTTTACTAGATATAGCTCCATGCATTTTTTCTTATTTCCTAACCTGAAAATTAACATCAAAGGTAAGCTCTGAAAACTTAGAGGAGATTCAAAGAAATATGATAGCACAGCTTCACATAATATCCAAAAAAGAAGTTTTAGAGATGTTTTAACTAATAAAACACTTACTGGAATATGTGTTGAATGCCCAAATTACTATTTTGAGGAAAGTTAACATTTCATTCATGGTTCATTTTTGTCTTGGTGAATACACCTTTAGTCTTGATACTTTTTGAAAGTAAATTGTCAGTAAACATTTCTGGTATTATCAATGTTTATTAATTCTTCTTAAACATTCTGGGTCATTTCAAGAAGAACAGGTTTTAAACACTGGACATGAACATGTTTTGGAATGCCTGTCAGCAACCCTGAGTGATAAGCAAAATAATCAAAGAAAACAGAATAATAGACCAAGTTCTTCCACACTGAAATGTCTGACTTCTTTGAGCAAATGTAGGAGATTTCTCCCTGCCACTTTGGAATTTTCACTGACAGCACATGTTTGCTGTTTAAGAATATGTCAGACTCAAAGATACTTTCAGGAATTCCCTCAGTTTATTTTAGATTTTGTAAGAACTTCAAGAAAATGGTTTGGTAATGATTATGGAATTTACAGAATGTTTTATATCACCCCCTCATTGGTTTATATTGATGATGGAATTTTTACTTTAATCAAGATGCAAGGTAGAGGTAATATGTCTAGATTCCAGTAAATGATCACATATACAGATGAAGGTATGAACAGCTTCCAAAATAAGGGGTGAATCAACAATACTCAGAACTCATATTAATGCTTTGTACATCATCCTGCTGATCTGGACACTCATTTACATATGATTGAGCAGATGATGAATACAATCCTGTGATCCATTTTTCCAAAACTTTGAAAATTTGATTAGAATATTAACTGTCCCCTCACATGCACATGTTGTAGAAACCTGTTTCTAAACTGATGGCAGTAGTTTTATGGATGAGCACACTCTCTATACATCTTTATCATGATAAATTGTGTTCTTTTTATAATCAGAAATGAGTTACATAAATCAAAATCATGGTCATAGATATTCCTATGGTGTTTGATAGTATGAAGCCTGTTGTTCATCTTCTCATCTCTTTTGTGCTTATTCCCTTTTCTGTCCATGATTTAACTATTGGTTGGTTGTGTTTCATAGCATATCAACCCTTGAAGGTTATTTAATGCCAAATCCAGTTTATACACATACAAGGATCATTGAATAAGTTTCCAGACTTTCTTCGTATGGGCACTTCTATTGATAGTACAAAGCTGAAACTCTAGTCCCCTTCGAAGTAATCTCCTCCGGCTCCAATCCACTTGTTGAAATGTTCCAACAACTTCTGGAAGGCCCCATGGAAGTCCTCTTGTGTGAGCATGTCAATGACCTTCATCACAGCCTCTCTCATCTCCTCAATTGTCTCATAATGACAGCCTCTAAGCTTTTCCTTGAGCTTAGGGAATAACAAAAAGTCACAGGGAGCAAGGTCTGGACTATAGGGACAGTGAGGAACTGTCTTGATCCCCATCTTGCTCAAATAGTCGGTGACAAGGATGGAGTTATGGACTGGTGCATTGTCCTGGTGGAAATACCAGTGACCCGATTTCAAGAGTGCTGGCCTCTTCCAACGGAATCTCTTCCTGAACTCCCTTAAAACCTCAACATAGTAATCCTAACCCTTTGGCCAATCAACTCTGGTGTTTTAACTTCCTTACTCCTCCCACACCTCTTATAATCCCTCACAGACTCCTCTTATGCCTCTCAAAAAGTGATGCTCAATTCATGCAAGATGGTCAAAAAGCAGTATGAAGCATTCCATATGTTTCTGTTGCATTTTTTCTAAGTTTAAAACAAAATTTTATTGCATATAGTTCTTCTAAAGTGTCCTCACATCCAGATTGCATTTTTGAAATTCACCAGCCGTGACAGTCAGGCTTTAGTAGAGTGTATTCCAGTTGCTGCTGTAGCTGTTTATTTGAACCTGAAATCATAAAAATTAGTCAGTCATCTCATAAGATATATAACAATAAGATACTGAATTTTCAAGAGTCTACAACAATTTTGAATGCCTATACAAAAAAGCCTTGAAACTTATTGAATGCCCCACGTATATTAAATATATACAATTTGTAAACAAATAGTTTGTAGGTAACATTTTTACATGAGCCAGAGCTGTGCTGATTTGTTTGCATACAGTTAAATGGTTCCATGTATTACAATCTAATAATAATTGTTTTATTTGACCTCAGTTAAATGGTTCAAGGATTTGTTATGTTATACTAATAATTCTATCTAACATCAGTAATTTGTTTGCACATTGTAAAATGGTTTTAAGTTTAGAAAATGATTACACATTTCTATCTAACTCATAGATTGAACCCTAAGAAGTACTAACACTCTAGATCAGAGTCAACATGGGAGTAATTGCAATGAAGGAGTACTCTACATTTTCCAAAGCTCCAGGATTGGAGCTCACCATCAGATAATTTAGTGTCATATCCAAGACATTCACTGGAAAGGAAGTCTTCTTTCTCCTCTTCAGAGATACAATCAGCATATTCTACAGCTTCAGCTGACTGGGCTGAAAATTTAACAAATGGATTTTATACAAAACTATATATATATATATATATATATATATACTTTAAGAAAAACAACGAAACCAGTCACATAGGATTATAAATTTATTTCAATCCTGTTACGCATTTTTGAGGTTTTCAAAAACACGAAAAAAGTAACAGGACTTCTTCAGATCATTTTCTATCTAGAAAATTGTGAAAAAGAATATAATACATACGTACTATGCATAAAAAGTGGAACGAATTAATGCTTTCTAAATAATTTTGAAATGTTAAAATATAGTAAATAAATTAAATATTTGCTTTAATTTTAATATATCTAATACTGTACCTTTACTTGAATTTTTTATTTAAAGTTTAAATCTTAGTCAATAAAAAACCTGTAAGTTAGGTCTAAATATAAATTTTTAAAAGACTTTTTAAAAAAACAATACTTACTACACTGCTAACCGAAAGTTAAATTTAAAACGGAAGTGGGCTTAATGAAGAGGTAAATCCTCACCCCTCTTCGACTCCCTCCCACCTCTTCGACTCCCTCATACTATCCCCTCCCACTACCATGTGTCTATTCAATTTTTTTATCCAAAATGATCTGAAGAAGTCCTGTTACTTTTTTCGTGTTTTCGAAAACCTCAAAAATGCGTAACAGGATTGAAATAAATTTATAATCCTATGTGACCGGTTTCGTTGTTTTTCTTAAAGAATTTATTGCTCTGTATCATTGGTACATTGAGCTCTTTACCAGGAAAATTTTAAATATTCATGCTTGAATAACTTCTTGTCCTGATGGAATTACTCCCAACTCCGGTTTAACTGGACCAAATATATATATATATATATATATATATATGTCGTATGAAAACAGATGTTTTCAGTGTGATTTGACCGTAAGCTGTGTGTGTGTGTGTGTGTGTGTGTGTGTGTGTGTGTGTGTGTGTGTGTGTGTGTGTGTGTGTGTGTGTGTGTGTGTGTGTGTGATAGAAGAAAGAGCATGCACAAAATATCTAAAGATAAGTATCATATGTAATACTGAAAATTGTGACATTTTTGTCTGCTTCTTTGTTACTTTGTCAATAACTTCTGTCATATCAAAACAAACAGCTGTATAAAATTAAGTGAATCCTGCTGTGATTCTGATGTCCAAACTGGAGATAAGAAGACAAGTGATATATCCACTATGCTAGTATTATGCTGCCTGAACAGCATGATAAAATTTGAAAATACTAAGTTAAGCTGTGTTTGCAAATACTACACTGACTCTAGGCAGAGGTCTGGGGACCAACACTTTGATCCTAGTCAGAGTAAACAGATACTCTGATTTTAGGTTGAAGTGAGGATCAAAAAGTAAATGATTCAGTCATTTTTTAAAGGAACTATGCTAGAGTCAGTATTAATAGCAGTGTTTAGATATGTATATAGAGTGTGTATATCTGAAATATCCTTTATGTTAGCATCCTGGTGCTTGAACAGCATGATGAAATTATTATGGAAATAATAAGTTAGGCAGACATGCAGATTCTACACTCATCCTGTGAAGAGTTCTGGAAAGTGCCACTTTGATCTTAAACAGAATGGTGGTGTCCTGAGTATAACACAAACTGGATTCACTTGTGAGACTTGTGGATTTGTGAAGTGTACAATTACTGCCATTATTCCCAGATTCACCATGACCAAGAGTAGTTAACTGTTAAGGTTCCCTCTATGGTTCAAACAGACCTCTTTGAAAATTATTAGTAATAGATAGGAATACTTGAAACCATACAACTGTAAGTAAACAAATTATTATTATTATTATTATTATTATTATTAAATAGAAATAGTAACTTGAAGCCATATAACTGCTTAAAAAAAGACTTCAGTATTAAATAAGCTTACAAAAGTTGGCATGTAATAAAACCAACCAATCAGTCAAATACTCTGACCTAAGAAAGAAGTACCAATCCATAAGTTATCCTGTCATTTTTTGTGGGTACTAAGTTAGTGTCAATATAAGTTGCTGTGTTGAAGAATGTATACATATTTTGCACATACATATGTATTTACCCACTGCCTCTGCCACAAGCAAGATATGACGCAAGATCAATTTTTAAGTTAAGCTGGTTTGAACTTAAAGAGTGGTTATTGTGTTGCTGAGATCATCAGAAGTAAAGTAAAGAAATTCTTTCAATAAATTGATTATGAATTTAAATGTCATCATATAAAATGTTAGAATGTAATAAATGTATCAGTTCTTTTAAATATAATTTGTCTTCTTTTTAAGAACCATTTTTATTTGATTATCAAAAGCAGTTATGATATGAAACATGTTTACATATTTTGTTTTGTTTTCAAGAATTAGAATTTATTAGCAAAGTGCTTTTAACATATTTCTTTATTTTTATTCTTTTGAAATGACAATGAAACATGAAAAAATTATATTTCAGATCATTTAAAATGACAACAGACTATTTTACAATTTTGTAAAGCACTCTGTATTCTTAAAGATATTTACAATAAAGTCAGGAACCTTTTGCAATCATATCTATTATGAAAATTTATTTTTATAATTTATTCAATATTTTTTTTAATGTTTCACATTTTTGCCTTGTCAGAATAAGTTAGAATAATTTTAGTTTGAAAATTTCAAACAAACTATCTAGGCCAGGGCTTCTCAAAGTGGTCAATATAATCCCAGGGCGGTGGGGGATAAAATTTTGGCAGAGTGAATAAAAGTATAGGGAGTTACAGACTAAATTTACTAGTTTTCATTAATAAATTAGATGTTGATGGATGAAATAAAGCAAGCAAAATATCCCAAACTATGTGCAATTGTTGAGGCCATTTTAATAGCTTTTCCATGTTTGTATATGGTGGAATCTAGGTTTAAATGTGTATTATTTACTAAGCAAACAGAGAAGTACTTTGAGCATAGTAGTGTGATTTGTAGCTCAAATTCATAAACCTGTAACCTAATATTCATTATTTTCCCTTCAAAAAATAATTTAAGAAATAAAAATACATTTGCATTTATAGTTTATTGATTCTTTTCTCATGAAAATTGTAATAAACACCAGTAAATTAATTATGTTTTGAATGTATCTAACCAACCCCTACACCACAGGCAGAATATAATGTAAGGTCAATTTTTAAGCAAAGTAAGTAAGTAAAGTTAGCGACCATAGTCGAGGGTGACCCAAAGGCTCCCTTTTCGATAGCTACTACACCAAGGTGTAGGGGAGGGCGCTACTCCATTCCCTGGATTGCTCCACTTTACCCTTGAACCGTACCTTATAATGCTGAATGTTAAGCAAGGTGGTATCAAGTTCCATTTTTAAAGTCTTTGGTATGACTCGACCTGGGATTGAACCCAGATCTCCCGGGCCATTGGCGGACACTCTAACCGCTGGGCCAATGTCCCGGTTTAAATTCAGAGTTTTCCCTTTCCTAGATTGGTTGCTTAACCAAAACTAAAGAACCTACTCTACCCTACTATTTTATCCATAGCTGGAGTGGAGGTGAGGAGAACTGATAGATTCATGCATTTTCATGTAGTGAAATCCAAATAGCCTCATTCATAATTTGAATGCGAATCACCAGTTCTATTTCCTATGACAATAACCATTACACTAAGCATGCCGTCTATTGTTATGTTTCGTAATTTTATATTCAATTAATTTGCAAATTGAAGGAAATTAAATTTGGTTACAAGGGTTATATCAAGTAAAGAGTTTGAAAAGCCCTGGGCTAGACAGATAGAAAAACAAGTTTTTGAAAATATCAGCTGATTCAAATAAATCATAGATTTACAAACATGGCTTTCTTCTCTAAGTTTTTAATGCGAAAAAATGTCACAATAATACTCATGGCATTGTTAACATAAATGTTTTGCCAAAACAACTATTGCCAGTCTTTATATTTATAAAAAACAAAATTTAAAAAAAAAATATTGTGGCAGGTAACTTATCTTTAGCATAGTTCCTGATCATCTGATCACATGACTAGAGAAACTGATACATCCATATTTAGAATTTGCTTTCTTTATCTATATATTAACATCAATGGTAACTATCTACCTATCTCTACCTTCATGATTTGGCATGTAGAATGGTGGAAGGATAGACAAACTAAGCTAATTGAAACTTAATCCATCCATCCACCCCATACTCTCATATATATGCATTTACATTAGAGATCAGCAAGCAAACCAGGTTATGAAATTAGTTCTTAGTGCACCTGCTCTATAAGTGATGACTTCGTCACAATATTTGATGACTTCATCACAATATTTGATGACTTAACCACACTATCTGTCCCAGCCAATTGCTCCCAACTACACTCTCTTATGTTTGCTTGAACACAGTAGCAGTATTGGAACTGTACCAAAAAAGGGTTAATATTTTTCATAAAATTTAACTATATTTAAAATGCAAATAAGCATACCTTAAATTTCTACTATCAGATATCATATTGATGCAGTTAAAAATGATGGAATGAAGAGACAATTAGTAAATATCAACACTTATTAACAAGTCATCAAGATATTCAGTTGCTTAAGTCCTTAAAATTATTTTCATATTTTTTTAATGTAAAAGTTGTACAATTCAATATTGAAGGAAATCTGAGTTCTAAAATAGGTATTACTTTTAAGAAAAATATCGCTTACTATAAAGTTTTAACTATTTCTTACATAATTAAGTTTATCTGCTTAACTTATTCAGCTTAATTTGCTTCATCATAAATATAGTTACAAGTGACATTGTTGTTCAAATTCTGGACAAGGCTGTTTGCATTTTATTTCATATTAATTCTCTTGGGAAAAACATATATTCAACCCAGTCAGCCTACAGTATTTCTACAGAGGAGTAAGAACAGCCCACCCCCCACAAAGTGTCATGGATATGACACTAAACCATCCAATGGAGAGGTTCTAGTTCTAGTGATTTAGGAGATGTGGAGTACCCCTTCATTGCCATTACTTTTAGGTCCACTCTGACCTAGAGTGGTAATATATGTCAGAGTCCAAGCTATAGGTCAAATAGAATTATTTAGTTACTTAACTGTGAGCAAGCAAATGATTAATGCTAAATTGAATTATTAATATTACATAGCAGTACTTGAAACTATTTAACTGTGTGCAAATGAAGGAATTATGTTGAATAGAATTGTTAGTGCGAGATTGAAATATTTGAAATCTTTTTATCATTAAGTGTTTTTGGACTATTGTCTTCATCCTCACACAAGAGGACTTCAATGGGGCCTTTTAGAAGTTGTTGGAACGGTACAACAAGTGTATTGCAGCCGGAGGAGATTACTTTGAAGGGGACCAGAGTTTCATGTGTGTACTATCAATAAAAGTGCCCATACGAAAAAAGTCTGGAAACTTATTTAATAATCCTCATATATATATATATATATATATATATATATATATATATATATATATATATATATATATATAGCCATAATTGTATTTAAGAGATTCTTCTGGTTATTTTCCATTGAAAAGAACTCTTCAAAAATCATGAAAAAAACTGCAACTCTCTTGATAAAAGACAAACTTCCAGTGAGACTTTTTTTTTTACATGTTTTCTATTTGTTGTAGACTATTTTAAAAAAATAATGAGAATTTTGTTTTCTACATCTTATTTGAACATCTCACTTCCAGATATGTTTATCCAAATCAGAAAATTTTTCTTGAAAAATATCATTGAAAATATGGTTTAACAGCATGTGTTATTTTATACAGATAATTCAAAATACTTTTTAAAATATTAACACATTATGTTAGTAAATTGACAATATTGATTAATAGAAATGTATTTAGTTTTATCCTTTTTAATGATAATGACAATATTTGATTATGATGAAGTAAAATAATTTATTGTATCAACCATAAATAGATATTCTTCAACCATTTCTTTTTATAAAACTAGACATATCAGGATCTTATTATTAGTTCAGGTTAAAAGTGCAGTAAGGGTAAATTGAAGCCAAACCTTTTTAGATCTTAGTTTTCTGATTTTAACTATATTTGGGAAATAAGGAAAGTTTTGGTAAAGAGGCTAAACTTTTCTTACCCTCCAATGATAGAGTTTGGTAATGAATAATACCTAATAACATCCATTTTGATTCTATACTGTTCCACTAGAAATAATAAAATCCTGATATCTTTGGTTTAGAAGAAAAGTAACGATTTATAAAAATTTATTAGAGGTATATTTATTCATTATCAAATTTTTTCCTTTTTCTAAGACTCCTGTGCCTCTGTTATTCATATCTGAGGGAGAAAAGATGGTTTCATGCTGGTTTGGTTGGTTTTTGTTTGTTTGCATTTTATGGCATATCAACCCTTGTGAGTTATTTAATTACAGATTCTGTTATGTATATATATATATATATATATATATATATATATATATATATATATATATATATATATATATATATAAGCAAATAATTTGTTGATAACATTATTTTCAAAAGACCCTGAACTCATTTGTTTACACACAGATAAATGTTTTCAAGTATTGCAATTTGATACCAATAATTCAATTTAATGCTAATAATCTCAGTAAAAGATTTCAGATTGTGGAAATAACAATAAAGATGAATACAATAGTCCAAAAACACTTAATGATAAAAAGATTTCAAATATTGCAATCTCAATTGTCTCATAACGACAGCCTCTAAGCTTAGGGAATAACCAAAAGTCACAGGGAGCAACATCTGGACTATAGGGACAGTGAAGAACTGTCTTGATACCCATCTTGGTCAAATAGTCTGTGACAAGGATGGAGTTGTGAACTAGTGCATTGTCCTGGTGGAAATGCCACTGAGCCGATTTGAAGAGTGCTGGCCTCTTCCCTAGGAATCTCTTTCCTAGGAATCTCTTCCTGAACTCCCTTAAAACCTCAACAGAGTAACCCTAACCCTTTGGCCAAGCAACTCTGGTGTATTGACTTCCTTACTTCTCCCACACCTCTCATCTTCCCTCACAGACTCCCTGCCTTCTTTGAATCTCTTATGCCTCTCAAAAACTGATGCTCGATTCATGCAAAATGGTCGAAAAGCAGTCTGAAGCATTCCATACATTTCTGTGGCATTTTTTCTAAGTTTAAAACAAAATTTTATTGCATATAGTTCTTCTAAAATGTCCTTACATCCAGATTGCATTTTTGAAATTCACCAGCTGTAACAGTCAAGCTTTAGTAGGGTGTATTCCAATTGCTTCTATAGCTGTTCATTTGAACCTGAAATCATAAAAATTAGTCAGTCATCTCATAAGATATATAGCAATAAGATACTGAATTTTCAAGAGTCTATGACAATTTTAAATGCCTGTACAAAAAAAAAGTCTTGAAACTTATTGAATGCACCACATATATATATTAGAAAAAAAGAACCTGAAATGCTTAGTGTTTTTTATATATTTTAACTGGACAACTTTTTAGTGTTTTCATTCATTGGATCATAATAAAAACCCCACTTTATTTGCTCAAGCCAAATGAGAAGCACGTTTTCTAAGCAGGATACAAAAAGTACTACTGAATACTATGTCAGTAAATACTTTTTTTCCCTAACTTATAAACTTCCAATTAATTAACACATATAAATAAATAAGGAGTAAAAATGAAAATGATACTCCTCTCTTGCTCATCTTTGATGAAAATTGATGAAATTTACTGTTTTCAATTCAATTCTTCTCTTGTTTTGTTTCATGCATGCAAAATCTAAATGCACAAGCAGAATAAGGTGTTGCGTGAAGAATGCATCAAGTGTAAATAATGTAATGCTTACATTTCTTTCCATCAACAACACAAAGAAACAATAACAATTTTTTAAAGTAAATCTTATACTTGCTCTTACAATATCATTTTGTGCACACCTCATATGCTATGATGGTTAAAGGGCTAGGCTAGCAAGCCATTGTCAGTGAGATTAATTCTCACTGGTTGCCGAGGGTTGCTGGCCTTGTGCCAAACAAAGTTAAGCTTAGTAAATAACAGTTATATCATCTTGTAACAAGTTAATATTTTTCTTCCTTTCATTGACTTTTTATATAATTTAAACTGTGGTAAGTATTTTCTGATAATGAGCAAAAAAGAAATACTGAAAAAAAACTTTTTAATGTTTCTACTCTAAAATTAGATAATGCTGACTACAAAAGAATTTAAAATCTAAACAGTAATTATGATTTCATTTTGAAAAGCTTTAATGAAATAAATTGTTGGGTGTAATTGACGTAATAATTACAAGTAACATACCTCTAAAATCTATGATAGCCACAAAATATTTACAGTTCATTTATTTACAAGCTGAAGCAGTTTTTTACTCAGCTTATTGTAGTTTGGTATGAAGCCATAAATATGGAGCACTCAATCAACCTCACTAACAAGGATCTGCTAGCCAATCTTGCTAATCATGAAAACATGCAAGGTGCTCTTAAAAAAACTAATACCAAAAGTATGAGATAGGTTCAAACTCACTATTCACTGGTAACTAATCTGCAAGATTAATTTATAATCATTGCAACATAACATGGTGCCCAATTTACTTGCTAACATCCCTGATTTTTTTAGTTTAAGTGATGTCACTTGAAAGATTGATTGATTTAAACATTTTTGTTTTTGTCTGAATAGTTAGGTAAGTATGTGAATATTTTACATCTCTAACTAGAATAGTTAGTTATAAATCTAATTGATTTTGTTTATTCAAATGTAAATAATCATTTGAATAAGATAAAAATTTCTTTTTTTTTTCTTTATAAGTTTGTAAATTTAAGTTCTGCACAATTCCTACACCTTGCACCAATATGGCTTCCTACTGATTATTTTTATAATTAGAAACTCTAATCTCATTGAGTGCCACCTTTTTCTATCAGAAAGAAACATTTTTTCCTTTAAACTTTCTCTGGGGTTCAATTGGTATATTAAGGGCATAGAAATAATAGCATAACAGAAGCTGTTTTTACCAAAATGAAAAATTAAACAATGAATGAAACATGAATTTTCTACTCCATGGCAGTAAATACACTTAATCCTGTGAGTTTTCTATAGGTCAAAGCACCTCTGACACTTCTCAGTTGATATGGTATGAAGTTATATTGTCATATTTCTTTTAATGTCTTTCACATCCTCTGTGATGAACTTCCTGTTTAAGAAACTAGAAAAAGTTGCATAGAGCTAAGGAAGGAGTGTCTAGTGAGTATGGAGCTAGGAGAGGGGTGTCTGATGAGTATAGAGCTAGGGGAGGGGTGTCTGGTGAGTATAGAGCTAGGGGAGGGGTGTCTGGTGAGTATGAAGCTAGGGGAGGGTTGTCTGGTGAGTATGGAGCTAGGGGAGGGTTGTCTGGTTTGTATGGAGAGTGCTGCATTTGCACAATTCTGTGTTTTTTCAAAAACTACTGTTCCAAAAAAAATTTAATCTTAAATCTACAACATCAATTTCAATACTTTTTCTTATCAAACTTTGTTCAGACCTAATGTGATAACTCTACTTCAAACCACTTGGCCATACATACAAAACTTCCCCAATTATTATTATTAATTTAGGGCATAAAAAATTATGATATAAACTTTCAGACTATTTAGCAAAATTTTCTCAGAAACAAAAATGTGATTGTAATTATCACTCTGTTATTTCTAAGCACCAAGCCCATATAAATTCAAAAGAATGTACTTTCCCATAGTTTTATTTACTCAAATTATAATTATAATCTAATCATATATATAGACATTTACACATTACAGGGAGGACAGATTGGGAGATAGAAATTTAAGAGAATATGTAGATTTTAACTCTTTGAGCTTTTAACACCCCCAGCATACTCTATAATCTAGGAGAAGGGAAACTTTGAAAACAGTTTTACTCTCCTAAAAAAAATTGACATTTTATCATATTCTGCCAATAGAGAAGGGGTTGGGTAAATACATAAACACTACCTGAGACCACAAAATTCACACAACCAAGCATGAAATACAATCAAACTTTGCACCAATCATTTTTAATAAAAGAAAGGCTGTAAATGGCCAGTTAGTATCTAACATGATCTTCAAGAGCCCAAAATATTGTGCTTATGGTAAAATAGAACTCAATCTGAAATATCAGGTATTTAGTAAAGTAACATTCTTTCTGGACTCATGGATTCTGCAAGAGAAGAAGTCCCCACCTAACCATAGTTAGTACCAGTAATTTTGATTTTGGAGCAATTTTGGCAATTGCTGCTACAGCCATAAAATCCATCCAAGAGAGAAAACAGTCCATTTTGACAAAGAGAATATTCATTCATTGCCATAGACAAATAACATGCCTACTTTCCTCAGCCCTAGACTAGTAACAAAGAGAGAATCTTGGATGACAGTTGAAATTTCCTGATCACCTCATACAAATAGCATTCAAACATAGTCAGCAGATAATGTGAGAACACTTTCCTGAGTGAAGCATCTGGAGGAATCTGACCAAATACCAGATGCTGATGTGCTAGTGTAGGAACTGGGATTAGAAGACCTAGTATGAGCCAATGGAAGAGGGCTGTTGAGGCTGGGGGACTGTAGTGTACTCTTTGCAGACTTGGCATAACAGGAGATGCTAAAAGAGAGGCACTATATAAATGATAGTCAGCAGAAAGAAGTCATGCAATGAATTTGGATTAAAAAGGCAAGCTTTTTTATTTCTGGGATGAAAGCTGAAAAGGTAGAACCCCTGCATGGTCACCTGGGTGAAGGGGTCTGATACGGAAAGGCCCAAAGCCTGTGATGAACTCAGGAATATTACTGACACTGTACCCCAACTCATTTGAGAGATACATTTTAATTAATTACTTTACCATAATGTACAGAGATCTTCAGAAAAATTGATATTATTTTATAATTTAATAGAATTGACCAATTCTCATTCAAAAGATCTCAAATTTTAACAATATGAGCAGATATGACACAAAATTCTATGTTTGATGTTTTGTTTAATGTTTTTCTTTTCAGGTATAGAAATGCTATTCACTGGAAAAGAAAAGGCATTAAAAATAAAATTTTGAATTGTTTCTACACATGCTGTTAAAATTTGAGATCATTTGAATGAAAAATTGGTTAAATTATTATGAAATGAAATGATTATGAAATGAGATCAATTTTTCATAAACACCTCAAATAGTTAAAAAATTTTGAAACACCCTGTATATCGTAACCCCAGTTTCTGAGGTTAAGTGGGCAATAAATAGATTAGAATAATTTCCTTAGTAGATATTTTACTGCATGCAAATTACATTTCAAGAGATTTTAAATAAAAAAGGTGTCTCTAGATTTATCAACTTAAAATTAGTGAGTGCTAAAAGATAAAAAATATTTACCATTCAGCATAAATGTGCACATAACATTTTCTATTTTCTCAAGAGGTATCAATTGCCACTTTTATAAAATTACTAAGATATATCAAAAGTATATCCATTTTTTACAGACCTTTATTTTAAAATTTAATTCATTTACATATCTAACAATTAACTATGACACCATTATATTATTAATATTATTACTAGCAGTACCAATAAAAAATTCCACTTTTTATGAGCTTTCTTTTTCTTATTTTGATATATAAAAAAGTGCACCATTTGAATTATGATTGATTGTATTATTATTTAAGGAAAAATTATATATGATTGTGTAAATTATTTTATTGATTATCATTATTTCTCTATTATTACTCATTATTCATTTCCTTCCAAATAAACAAACAGCATCATGTCTAGACAATTAATCTTTATGCATGACAATGATTTTCTAATTTTCCAAACCAATGATTTAAATTTCACTTTTATCCAGAATAACTAATCATGGACACCATTACATGTTTTTAGATTCCTGTCATTTAAGTTTTTTTCTATAAATCTTCTTGATTCATTTGAGATATTCAATATTTTTACTCCTTCCTGATATACTGAGTAACATTTGAATTTTCTTAGCTTTTTTGTTGTCATTTGCATTCAATGTCCTGATAACATTATTCTCTATTGGATCAAGTCCTTCTATCGATAGCTGTTTTCACCTGTACATGACTGACATTACATATTTCTCAAAACATAATTCCTTGTCAATTTGCTTGATGAATATCCTAACTGCATGAAAATATGTCATGTTCTGTTTTTTGTAAATATCCATAAAGATATTTTGTTATTGGTGAATTTAGTTATAATTCTAAAAGATTATATTGAGCCATATCATAGCTATGATGAAATGAAAGTAATGTATCCCTTTGAAAAGTCTTCACTTTAAATTGACTTCAGTAAGATATTTCCCAGCTGGAGTCAATTCTACCTTCCAGTTATTCATTGTGTTGGATATGAACTGCATGTTACTTCCTACAACCCTAACCATTCAAGAATCCAGGAATTCTCACATATTTTCAATACACAATCCATTCCATAACCATTTTTCTTCTTGGTTTTGTTTTTAATTTTTTTATTCTTAAATTATGTATTTATTTATCATTAGTATTAATATCAATAGTAGCATTTCTTTACCAGTCATTTTGTTGAAAAAATAAAATAAAAAATAACTAGCAGAGTTACTTAGCATTGATTGCATGATCTTTTTTAAATTGAAAAAAAATCTATCTATCTATCTATCTAACTATCTATGGGGAGAGAGAGAGAGAGAGAGAGAGAGAGAGAGAGAGAAGAGAGCTAAACAAAAGTTAAATAAGAATATTTTTTGTAATTGTCTATTTCTTGTTTGTTCTCAATTTGTTTTGACCTTAGATCATTGTCGAGAGAAAAATTTTATGAATAAAAGCTTCTTGGGAAAATTTTTTAAATAGTTTTTAAGAGAGATGGTATGCTATAAAAGAAGCAACAAAAAATGGACTAGTAATGTAGTATATCCACTTATTGAATGAAAATTATATTTTGGCATCCAAATGGAATATATTTGTTAAACATCACCAAGTTTCAAATTAATCTTAACTACTTTGGTCAGATATCTAAGGAATACATTTATTCATTTAGATATTTATATGTCAACCCATATTCCTCTCTCTATATATATGTTTAAATATACAATCAAGATTCTATTGATACAGAATTGACATACAAGGATCATTAAATAAGTTTCCAGACTTTTTTCGTATGGGCATTTTATTGATAGTACACACATGAAGTAATCTCCTCCAGCTGCAATGCACTTGTTGTACTGTTCCAACAACTTCTGGAAGGCCCCATGGAAGTCCTCCTGTGTGAGCGTGTCAATGACCTTTGTCACAGCCTCTTCCATCTCCTCAATTGTCTCATAACGACAGCCTCTAAGCTTAGGGAATAACCAAAAGTCACTGGGAGCAACGTCTGGACTATAGGGACGGCGAGGAACTGTTTTGATGCCCATCTTGCTCAAATAGTCTGTGACAAGGATGGAGTTGTAGACTGGTGCATTGTCCTGGTGGAAATGCCACTGACCTGATTTGAAGAGTGCTGGCCCCTTCCAACAGAATCTCTTCCTGAACTCTCTTAAAGCCTCAACATAGTAACCCTAACCCTAACCCTTTGGCCAATCAACTCTGGTGTATTGACTTCCTTACTCCTCCTACATCTCTCATCATCCCTCACAAACTCCCTGCCTTCCTTAAATCTCTTATGCCTCTCAAAAACTAATGCTTGATTCATGCAAGATGGTCGAAAAGCAGTCTGAAGCATTCCATATGTTTCTGTGGCATTTTTTCCTAGTTAAAAACAGAATTTTATTGCATAGCATTCTTCTAAAGTATCCTCACATCCAGATTGCATTTTTGAAATTCTCCAACTGTGACAATCAGACTTTAGTAGGGTGTATTCCAATTGCTGCTGTAGCTGTTCATTTGAACCAGAAATCATAAGAATTAGTCAATCAGATGTATAGCAATAACATACTGAATTTTCAAAAGTCTTCAACAATTTTAAATGCCGGTACAAAAAAGGCTGGAAACTTATTGAATGCACCATGTAAACAAAAAAATATTTTATACAAAGATGACTTCTGATTAAGTTGTAAAAGCCTCTTTATACTCAATATTTTTGATTCACTCATTTTTTCTTGTTTCACCATTGATAAGATCAAAGAATTTTTTTCATTTCATTATTAAGTCTATACCTCATTTAGTTTGGCCAGAAATGGCATATTTTTTAGTCTGAAGGCCTCAGTCTTTTCAGACAGAAACCCATAAAACTTCACTCAGGAGGACATGAAGCCATGATCTAGAAAAAAAAAACCCAGCAAGCTTCATAAGGTAATAATCATAATTTATTAGTGAAACCTCAGATATTATTTGCAATGATAAAAAGAAAAAATATCAGAGTTAAATGAAGCGGTTGACTAAAGAAGCATATCAGACAAATGATGATTTGACAGTTGTGACTACCACAAACTCTTGGCTTGCTTTATTTTGGAGAACAGTTCTTCACAGCAGTATGTAGAGCCAAATATACTCATATCTGGCTGGGTATGAGGAATAAGGCAGGGGAATTGTCTACATGCAAGCAGGTGGATCTTATAGAAATCTAGGATATGGTAAAAAATTTAGACTTCAAATCTTCTGAACACTGAATATCAATGAGTTCTATCTGCAGTTGTAATTGAAATTCTTCATATTCACCATCAAAAGGCAAAGAGTACATTTTGAATGTTTGGTGAAGGGCTGCACAGATGAGCCTAAAGAGTTGCATGTGGCTGGCCAGCTACAGGTTAGTAACCTCAGGTGAAGGTTAACTTCATATAATCTCTGTTGGGGTTTGAAATAAGTCACTATACATGCCAAATACTGTGACTTTTTGTTCTGCCATCATCTTAAGAATGACACATAAATGAAGAAAGTAGAGTAGTAGTATGAATTAATAGAATTAAAATAAGAAGTTGAAATACAATCTCTGTAAGAAATTGTTGTTTTAAACAAATATTTTATAATGCACCAACTAATAAACACATTATTATAGAATAACTTTTTTTCATTAAGTTAATACTAAAATTCAAAAGCAATAACAGATGGCATTTTTTATTTGATGGCATATCAACCTTCATGGGTTAATTAATGCCAAAGCCATCCTTGCAGAAAAGCAACAGTATTACAATTTGTCCCATGGCTGGAGGGATAAAGGGTTCATATCTTTCCTAAGGGTATTAGTCTGAAAGGGAACATAATAAACAATAATAGAGTATGCATCAATAAGTCTGTAGCTTAATATTCTACCAGTAAACTACATGCATCATGATTTGAAAGGAGATTATATTGAAAATTGCTATTTGTTGGAAAAATACTTTTTTCACTTTTAGACTACAACCTGATGCAATTGTTTATTGAATTTTGGTCTGGAATTTTTACTGTATAATGTTCAATTTATCTGACTAATATTCACTACTGAATCAAGTGCATTGACAAGAAAAGAGATTCTGTCAAAAAAATTGACATTTATAGAGTAAAATAAATGGTTTGTTCATCATTAAGCTACAGACTTATTGATTTAGTTCAATGTATATATTGAAGGCACACTTAGTGTAACTGTTATCATGATATGAAATGGAATCAGTGACCTGAGTTCAAATCCTGAATGAGGCTGTTTACATTTCACTTTATGCTAATGTTCTTGGGAAAAGAATGAATCAGTCTGTTCTTCTTTCAGGTAAATAGGAGTACAGACTGGGTTCTTGAGCTTCTGTTAGTCTAGGAGGAAAAACTCTGAATTCAAACTAGCTTTATTTCCCTTAAAATATTGACTTTGTATCACATCCTGTTCATGGCAGAGGAGTTGTGTGAATACATACCTTGATATATTTGAAGTAAATATACTCTAAAAACACACACAAAAATTATGCTTCCTTTTAACACCTGAAGAAATAGTTAATGTCTGTCAGCTATTTTTGTCTTAAATAGAATTATTGTTTTTACTTCATTGTTTTTTTATTTAATGAAAGTTTGGCACTTTATTAATCTTCTGTTAATCCTCTTTCCATAGATCTGGGTTTTTTTTTCTTATTCTGTTAATCCTTCTTATTCCTTATTCTTTTTATTTTTATTCTCCTCCTTATTTCTAAAGATTTTTATGGCACTCAATCACGTTAACTGAAAAAGTGCAGTGCTCTTTACAACTGAATGATTCTTATGACCTTGCAAAGCACAGCATTCCAAGATATTTGGGATTTAGCAATTTGATATTTATTATGAAAATTGGGCTACATGTGTGTGGCAGGGTTGGTATTTGTTTATTTATGTTCACAGATAAGTGGTTCTCCAACATTACTCGGATAATAGCAGCCAATTCTTTTTCATTGCATAAGTTATAATTACCTAGTCTTGTTTTTGGGGCATTTTTTAATTATAAGACTCAGCATCAAAACTTATCAATAATACATTACATATTTTTCATTTTTTCAAAAAATAATTCAATATCCACACCAATATTTTCTCGGTTAAAAGGGATGGAGAGAACTTGGCCTATAAGTAATTCACATTTTGTATTTGACTGAAATCAGCCTTGATGATCAGCTATATACGTACACATACACTCATACATACAAGTTATTAATCATCATCAAAGCATGCAGACAGTTTCTCTGACTTTCTCTCTTGTCATCCATCCCTATCATCCATCACTCTTGGTAAGTCCTCTTGACAGCATTCAATATCTGCACAAAGCTGATGAATGTAAAGTTTTTGCTGGTCATGTAAGATTGGTGTGTCCATGAGTAGGAATCCATTGGAGAATGTTGCTTATTAGTCTGTCTTTACTTCTCCATTAGTGCCCAGCATGTCTTGTTCATCTTACTTTGATGGTTTGTGAGATAGGAGGTAAGTGGCATTACCGCTGCTGTTTTTATGGTGCTATTTCCAGGATTTGTTAAAAAAAATGCTGCTTTACAAGGACACAATGACCATAGCTCATTCACCTGATAGTGACACCAATTCATTTGATATTTATTTCACTGGAGTCTTGTAAGGAGATATATTTGCACCATTTCTATTTATTATTTGCCTAGATTACATTCTAGGAACATCAATATTTCTAATGAAAGAAAAAGGGTGTCAAATTAAAAATTCAATATCTCACAGAAACTGTTACTGATACAGACTAAGTTAATTATAAAAAAACGGCATAATAATAGTATTAGTCATAGAAGAAGATGGAGTAGATTTTTAAGAGGAGTTATTAGAAATAATTAAAATATCTAAAAATATGCATTTTACAATTACTCAAAGATCTTCAGTTTGAACATTGCATGGCATAATGGTTTGCAAGCTTGGATAGCAGACCATTACAAGTCAGTTTGATTCTCAATGGGTGCTCAATACTTTTGGCCTTGAGCCAAACTAAGCTAAGCTTTTTAAGCTACTTTTCCTATATATCTGTGATATTCTAAGTTCTTTGCTTTTGGAATAATTGCTGGCAAAACAATTCTAGATGTTGGGTTCCAGTTGTAACAGCCATCTATGATGATTTTGATGCTTTTATTTAGAAAGTAGTTCACATCTTATGGTTATCTTCATAAGAATTTGAATGATTAAAAAAGACATTCAATGCAAATATAGACCCTACAAAATTATCATTCATTTGTAAATTGTTCTGGAAATTGCTTTATTCTCAAAGTTAGATCATTTTAAGTGTATTGCTCTAATAAAAAAGAATATGAGAAATTCCCTCATCTCTGTGTAGCAGATTCTTCTAATGATGTAGAAAAGTGTTGCATGAATAAAAAACACATTGTGGAAGTTATAAAGAGAAACCAAGAAACAAACAGAAAATGTCATATCTTATAAGACCGAAGTCAATAATAATAAGGAGTAAAAGTTTATTACAAAAAATCAATAATGATTTTGTCAAGTTACTGACTTCCTCATTACTTCTGCCTCACCCTTTGACTTTAGAAAAGGAAAACTCTAAATTCAAAACTTAAAGCTAACAGCTATTGAAACCCTAATGACACCACTGATGTATGTACTTACCCAACCCCTCTGCTATGAGCAGAATGTTACACAAGGTCAATATTTAAGCTGAATATAACTGGTTTGAATTCAAAGTTTTAGAACGGTTGCCTTAACAAGGCTAAAGAACCCAGTCTGCCAAGGGAATCAGCTTAAAGTGAAATGCAAACAGCCTTGTCTCAGATTGTAACTCAAGTTGCTCATTTCATTTCCTGGTGATAACCATTAATGCTAAGAGCACCTACTCCCTGTAGACAGACTGTTGTATACTGACCTTCGACCCAGCCAAACATGCCATTCCAAAGTGATGCACCGGAAGGAAGTGACACATTCTGATGGTTGTTATGGGAAGAAATCACGTAGGCGGGCTTGGCTGACAATATGGGACAAGGTAAGATCCCATGGTACAGTCATAGACTGATGCACCGGAAGAGAGAGACCTGTGAACTGCATGACAGTTATTTCCACTTAATGACGATCAAACATGCCATTCCAAAGATTGAGTGCACGATGGAACTATTATATAACTTGGTGAAGACAGGAAGTCAGTTAGTTTTGGAGACCCGACCCATTGGTGACAAGATGTGGTAGAGAAAGCCAGCACCCAGCAGAAGGAGCCCTCGGGACCCCGATTGAGTTTGGAGACCAGTTGGTGAGAAGATGCTGGAATGAGAACATGTCCCAGAGAGGCTGGGCCCCCAGACCTCCAGTTGAGCAGCCCAGGAGAACGAGAACAACACACGGCAATGTCTGGAGGAGCTGGGGAGGTCAATATGTTGCAGTCTTTGTTCAGTCTCCAACTCCCTCTCACACACAACCTTTCAAATAAAGTGAGGGGTATATTTTTTCAAAGAAGTCTTCGCTCATCTTTATTATTGCGTCAAAATGTATTCTACAAGTATATGTGTATATAATCATATTTAGCATATGGGTATACAACAAGACTGCATATATATATATATATATATTTGCTCAATCAAAAAATCTAAACAAAATTTAGAACACTAACATATTTACAGAGAAAGAATTAAATCATCAAACTTTTCTAAGTAGCCAATCTCAGCAGTGCTGTGGTCTAGACAGTCTCAATTCTTCCTCAGATTTTCAGTCTCCTCAACCCAGTCTATTTTCTATGTGCAAGTGCTGCTTATTATTGCTTTTATTTTGAATATTTTAATTTTTTCCAAATCCCTAGTAGTTTCTAACAATTTACAAAGCTTAGTTTGCTGACAATATCAACTTTTATCACCTAAGTTTTGAGCAGGCTTATTGCTTCTTAACTTCAATGAATTGGTATTGTCATTCTGACTTGACTATAAACCATCCCCATTAGTCTCTTGGTGTTAGTTTCACTAAGTAAACAACATTACTTATTAATTAATTAGTGAAAATATCACAAAAAAACAGTAGAAATGCAAATTAGTAATGCTGATGATAAATTAATGAAAATGACTGGGGGGTTTTTAATGCACAGGTGTAAATCTGTTGACCATATTCTGACCATATTAATCTTCATTTATTTTCTGGTAGCATCTTGATGCTACTTATATTTTTAGCTGTCTTGTATATAACTCTCATATGCTTTTCTTCATAATTTTAACCTAACTTATTGTAAACTTTGAAAGGAAAGATAAATCAGACAATCTTCTTTTTTTCTAAGATTTACTAAAGAGAACATAACTCAAATTCTTCTGATACATTGACCTTTCTTGCTTATTCATTTTTCTTTATTCAATTACTAACATAATATTACACAAATATATTGCAACATATTAATTCATTGGGAAACTGCGACTTCATTACATCAGTGATACAATGTAGTGTAATAGTTATTATCTCCAAAAATGAATTTTACTGGTCCACTTTAAATGTTGGACTGTTTGCATTCCATACCCTTAGCTATGGGTAGATATTAAGGCAGACTGGACTCTTTAGCCTTGATATGGCAACCATTCTAGAAGAAAGGGAAAACTCAAATCAGATTATTAAACTCTGCTTAAAAATTTACTTTTGTTGCATCCTGATCATGTAGAAGAATCAGATAAAAAACAAACACTAAGATTAAATTGGTCAATGAGCAGCCAATAGGAAAATGCCTTAAATTGATTTACCACTTTTTAACAAAAATGTTACTCTGCTTGTGTACTGTTGGCAACAAAAATGTTACTCAATCAGTGAAAGAGATAATAATAATAATAATAATAATAATATCTAAAATTGGTGTGAAAAACTAACAAGAAGTATAATGATAATGATAGAATAACAAGTGTAAGTTATGTGGTAACAAAAACAAAACAATTAATCCTATAATAAGTGAGTGTTGCAAGTTAGCGCAAAAGAATTACAAGATTAGACATAACCGGGTGGGGAAAGTGATCCCCTGGGAAGTGTGCAAGAAATTTATATTTGACCATACTACCATATGGTATATGCACAATCCAGAATCTGTCTAGGAGAATGAGATGCATAAAATTCTCCAAAATCTTGAGATACAAACAGATCACCTAATCCTGGCCAGAAAACCAGACCTAGTGATAATTAACAAAAAAGAGAGAACTTGCCATATAGATTTTGCCATTCCAGCAGAACACAGAGTTAAATTCGAAGAAAGCAGAGAGGCAAATATTTAGACCTTGCCAGAGATCTAAGAAGCTTTGGAACATGAGGGTGATGATGATACCAATTGTAACTGGCTTGTTTGGAACAGTCCTCAAAGACTTGGGAAAGGGAATGGAAGAGTTGAAAATTGAATTTCAAATTGAGACCATCCAGACTACAGCATTGTTGAGATCAGCCAGAATACTGAGAAGAGTTTTGGAGACCTGAAGAGACTTGCTGTCACCCAGTGAAAGACTATCAACTAACATTAGAGTGAAAAACTCACAAGGAATATAGTAATAATAATAATAATAATAATGGAAAATGCAGATAAGAAATCTATGACAATAAGTGAAAATGATAAGACAGAGGAAGAATGCTGGAACATGTCGGGACAAAAAGAAAAAAAGCAAGTAAAATAAACAATACAACTTGAGGAAATAAATCAGAAGGTACTGGTGAAGAAAGGAAGACTAAAAAGATATTGAGATGGGATAAAACAATACAGAAAAAACAAGACATTCCAAAACAATGAAAAAAAATTTTACCAGCAAGTAGGGAGAGAATGCACAAAGACATACCAGCAACCAGATAACAAGGAAACAAAACAATTTTGGAGCAAAATATCAGGATGAAAAGGACATAATAGAAAAGCCAAATGGATAAGTAACAAAGGAAAAGAGTTAGAAGGGCTCAAAGAAGGACCTTGATTCACTCAGAACAACACTCAAAAAAGTACCAAATAGGAAAATGTTAGGCCATGATGGCATACATGGATACTGATTTAAAAGATTCACTTCCCTCCATGAAAGATTGGCTATCAAAATGAATAAATGCTTAAAAGAAATAGACATGTCCAAATAGATGACAAAAGGAAAGTCCACCCTGATCCAAAAAGACCCCCATCAACTACAGACCCATAATGTGCCTATTGATGACACAAATTAGGGAGGAGATTTAAAATTTGCCTATGAGTCAAGGACTGTGCCCCAAGGAACCGAAAGGATGCCACTAAGGAACTAGAGGAACAGGAGAGCGACTATATACTGATCAACACATCTTCAAGAACAGCAAAACAAAAAGGAAAAATCTAGCTATGGCATGGATTGACAAAAACATCAACTGAACAAAAATAACCAGAAAACAAAAATGGGAAGAAAAGCAACAGTATGAACATTTCAAGTGACAAACAAGCAAGAAAATGTGGACACATCTAAGAAAGGGAAACCTTAAGAGAGAAACTGAATCTCTTCTGATTTCTGCCAAAAACAACACCATAAACAATAATTATGTCAAAACAAGAATAGACAAGATACGACAAAGTAGAAGATGTAGATTATGTGGTGACAAAACAATCAATCACATAATAAGTGAATGCAGTTAATTGGTGCAAAGAGAGTGAGTGGGCCTGGTGATTCACTGGGAATTGTGCAAGAAGTTTAAATTTGAATATATGAACAAATGGTATATGCAAAACCCAGAATCTGTCCAAGAAAATGTGATGCACAAAATTCTTTGGGATATTGAAATACAAACAGATCATTTAATCTTGGCCAAACAACCAGACCTAATGATTGTTTTCAAAAAGAAAACTTGCTGAATAGTGGACTTTGCTGTTCTGGCTGACCACAGGGTAAAACTAAAGAAAAGCAAAAAGAGAGATAAATACCCGGACCTTGCAAGAGAACAGAAAAAACTAATGGTAATACCAACAGTATTGTTGAAATCGATCAGAATATCAAAAAGAGTCCTCACTCACAGTAGAAAACTATCAGCTAACGCTGGTGAAAAAAACTCTCAAATGAGTTAAATAACAATAACAATAAAGTATTTTTGTTTTTTACAAACTTTCACTCCACAACTGAGTTTATGTGCAAGATTATTCATTACTTTACTGTTTTATTGATATTATTATTAGCAATACCATGGATTTTCCAGTTTTTATAAGTTTTATTTTTCTTATTTTGATGTATGAATTAATATTAAAAAAATTCTATTAAATTCAAAAATACAGCCTTTAAATTACGTATATGTTTATATGATAAATTTTTGTGAATTATTATATAAATTATCAGAGTTTATTTATTATAACTCATTACTCACTTCCTTGCAAATTAACAAATTAAAAAGGATAATTTGACTGGTTTGAATTTAACTTTCAGTTTCTTTTCAACTGTTAATAAGTACCAATAATCTTATTAAAATTGAATAATTTGTTGTCTTTTGGAAACTTTTTTTTTATTATTCATGAAAATTTGTTTGTTTAGAAATAAAATTCCACGATAAGATTTTTAAACAAGTGTTCTTCCTTTCTTTCTTTGACTCATTTCCTTTCATCCATCCATCTGTCTATTTATTTATACAAATCTTTTCTCTAACTTCACTTCCCTTCTTTTTTTATACTTCCTTCCTTCCATTCCTTTGAAGCAGACAATCACTTCCTCTTCCTTTTCTTTCTTTCTATATTTGATTTCTTTTTTTTCTGACTTGTCATATATACTTTTCCTTACCTTTCTTTTCTCAAAATCAAAATGGAATGGTCCATTATTTATCTGCAGTGATGAAAGGGTGTAACATTTGAACATGTTCTTCTGTCCAATTCTATTGATATTAAAGATTAGGAATCAAAATATATACATCTTTACTTCAGAGATTATTTCAGGTTTACATCTAAAGACAATGATTCCATTATAATTTTAATATTATTATTATATGTATAATTTCATTATCAGTAACAAAATATTGTTTGTATTAATTCACTTTTGGATGTTCATGTATGACAGAGAACTTGAGGGAAATCAAGTGAAAAAACCCATTACTGTCTAAAGTAAAATTCAAGATTAACTTCCAACCCCACCTCCTCAACTTCATTAGGTTTGATTTGGTTTGGTTTATTTGTTTAATGGCGTATCAACTCCAAATGGGTTATTTAATGAAAAAAATTGATTAATTTATAAATATTTTATGGTAATCATAAGTATATTTTTAATATTCCATTGCATTTTTTAAATTGCACTTTTTTATTTGTCTATAATCATTTGTTCACACAGTTATATGATATTAAGTATTTCTAACTAATACTAATCATTTATATGCTGTATGGTTTCCTGTAACAATGCCAAGTGGTGGTGGTGGTGGTGGTGGTGGTGGTGGTTGTTGTTGTTGTTGTTGTTGTTGTTAACAATAATAATAATAATTTGTTTGCACTCAACTTTATGGTTCTAAATATTCCAATCTAATGCTAATAATTTTATAACAGACCTATTTGACTCATAGATAAAAATCTAACAGGGTCAGAATAGAACTGAATGTAATGTTAATGAAGGGGTACTTCACACCCCTCCAGAGCTCCAGAACTAGATCCAGTTTAGTGTCATACCCAGGACATTGAGCTTAATTAGTTTAAATATTTACTCAAAAAAGTGAATGAGAAATAATAGATAGTTCCTTGATTAAAGGGGTGTTATATATGATATTTACCGGCTCATTAGCCTAGTGGGTAGAGTGTTCGCCAATGGTCCAGAAGACCAGGGTTGCGTCATACCAAAGACTTTAAAAATGGTACTTGATACCTCCTTGCTTAACACTCAGCAATATAAGGTATGTCTCAAGGGTAAAGGGGAACAATCCAGGGAAAGGAGTGGTGCCCTCCCCTACACCTTGGTAGAGTAGCTATTGAAAAGGGAGCCTTCTGGTCGCCCTTGATTATGGTTGCCAACTATACTTTTACTTATATATGATATATAATATTATGACCAATGGATATATACTAACAGAAAATAAAATTGAAATACCCTGAAGCATAATACTGATTTTAACCTGGGTAAAGTATGTGTATGCTAGTGTGTAGTAGATATTCTGGTTAAATTAAGTTTTCAGTCATCTTGCAATATAATGACACTCATATCTGTTCACTGTGTTGTATGCATGCAAAAGTCCAGGTATGTGTTAACAAATAAAGAAGATAAACAGTATATCAACATGGGTTTTGAATATTATTCATACCACCCTTATTCTAGAACCTACGCATATATTGATATACAGAATGGCATAGTATTTGAAAGCTATATTACCAGTACATTGAGTAAATTAAAACATATTCAGACTGTTGCAATTTTATTTATTTCATTGTGCACAGATATAGATATAGATATTCAAATACCATTAGCCCAACAGGTAAAGTGTTTGCCAATGGCCTGTGAGATTGGGGGTTCAATCCCAGATCAAGTCATATCAAAGACTCAAAAAATGGTACTTCATACCTCATTCAGCACTATAAGGTATATACCTAGAGTAAAGTCGAGCAATGTATACATATTTTTAAATAAGTAGGTTCACAAAGAGATTTGTATTTTTTAGGATTTTTTTCTTACATACATGTATGTTTCCATCTTGTATATATATATATATATATATATATATATATATATATATATATATATATATATATATATATATATGTGTGTGTGTGTGTGTGTGTGTGTGTGTGTGTGTTATAGATCTAAATATTGTTTCCCACATTACAAAAGCATGTATGTAAAGATTTCCTTTTTTATCCTTAAAAATTGCCATGAAAAAGCATACATAAGAATAATGATAAAAAAGTACGTAAATAGATAACAAGTACACATGGGCATAGATATTAAAGGTTGGGGTTGGGCAAGAGTTCTTCAAAATTTGTGTGGGGAAAATTTAAGCAAAGCAATAAAAAAACAGTACTCATGTATTTTATCTGTGTAAAATTTTGGGTAAATCAACCCCTCTGCTTCACTTAACCAACACATCTTGGCACACCCATGTAAGTATGTTTTTGAGTAAGATCTTGGGTAATATATAAAAAAGGGTTGTGGACAGTAAAGCATGTTTGTTCAAAACTGTTTTTTGCAAGATGAGTGACTTTTTCACTGCTATTTTTTTTTGTTTTTATATATTTTTGGTGTTATTTGTTGATTACCAAACTGAAGAACTCTTCTCGATACCCCATTACTGTATGACCTGCAGGATATAAGAAAGAAAGAGAAGGGTCTGTGTGGGAAGAAAGAGTAGGCAAAAAGTATCAAATGAAGAGTTGTAGTAACAACATTCCATCCAAAAATAAGAGTGAACAAAGAAGATGAAAGCCATTTCAGACTTTATATATATATATATATATATATATATATATATATATATATATATATATATATATTAGGAATAAGAGTAAAAGAAACCAGGAAGGAGAATAGAAAGCCAAATAAGCATTTCTGGCATATAAGTGCCCAAGAGCTATTTTGATACTTCATGGAGTACATTGTCAAATTTGTTTTTCTAGTGGTAAGTAGACCAGCTGAAGCACCTGATGTGGGGTTATCAGTTGCACAAATTCACAAGAAAATATACAAAGAAAACATAGATCAGGTACCAAGACAGTAAAACTATATAAAGATTAAAAAGTAATTTATTTCTATGAAAGTTTAGTGAAATGATAAACTGCTTGTCTTTTCTTTATCTTATTGTCTACCAAAATACATAAATGTTGCTTTGAAACAAATTTTTTACTCTTTTCTGTTCCAAGCCAAGATATATTATTTCCCAATTGCTTATACTTAAAGTAAATGGAAAAGACCTATTTTTTCTTCAAACTTTGCTTTTAAGACCTGGATAAAGAAATTTAAATTTAGCCATTTTTCAGAACATTCCAGATAAATGTAATGCTGAGTAGCTGATAGAGAATTTTCTCGACCTTATTAAACATTTTTGTCGAATTTTACTTTTGATTCATATACTGTTTTATTCAAACCTTCTGGTAATAAAAATGTGCAAATTTGCCAATTTTTATAAAAAAAATAGTTTAATACATTGATTGTACCTCTTGCAAAAAAGGCGAGTCCAGAGTAAGACACTAAACTATATATGGTAATAAGGCTACTGTTTTGGAGCTCTGGGAAGTATGATGTCACTCTTTCATTGATATTACTCTCAAATCCACTCTGACCTGAGTGGTAGCATTTGTTAGGGTCCCATTTATGTGTCAAATATATCTGAAAATTATGAGTATTAGATAGGAATACTTGATATCATATGACTGTGCAAATTGTTTGTATTAAGAATAGTTATTTGAAGCTACAATTGTTTACTAAGGATAATTATAATAAGTTACTTGAAATCATTTCACCATGTGCAAACACATGATAATAAGATCATTAGAAATTTTTGCACACACCTAACAATAAAAGCACAGGGAATTTTTATACACATAATAATTTTGATTAAAAAAAAAACAAAGCAGCTGCAAACTTTCAGATTATCACATTTACAGATGATTCTCACTTTTAAATCAGCAAAAACTTTGCTAGATGCGATACATTTTGAATGGAATTCAATTTAAAAACATAAAATAAAAAGAACTATCTCTTCTCTCCTCCAAGAAAAATTCTTGTCTTTAATCTTTTACAAAAACTGCCTTCCTGTCCAAAACAAGATGTTTTTCTTTAAAAAAAAAATACCTGCAGGAAAACCAAACAGAATCCTATTTTTCATCATTACCAGCAGGTGTCATCACTGTCTCTTTATCTGATAATTTCCTTTCCTGGTGTGAGTTGAATGTAGAGCAGCCCAAAATTATAAACACTAGTCTCTGGATTGAAAAAACAAAAACAAACTTGCCTTCTATTTCTCTCTAAGAAAAAACAACAATTTTGATAATTTTAGAACAACATAATCTGCTTTTTAATATAAATAAACACCTTGTACATAATAACAATAAAACATATGAAATATAATAATAACGGGGAACATAGAATTTGGTCCCCAAGAGATTAAGTCTTTTTTTAGGTAAATTTTGGTAACTGATGCTAAAAATACCATCAGTTTTTTTTTTCCATCAGCTTTGATTACTAAGATATGATATACCTGTTTTGCATACAACTGATCAAGCACAAGGATTGATGTCCACAAATCATAATTATTCCCTTTTTTGATTAATAAGACAGTTTCATGCATGTAAAATTTATTCATGATCAAATTACATCAAAGAATCAAATAACTGTGAAAAAAGCATAGAAAGTTATTGATACACTGACCATTTACTCAGACATCTCACAAAAGCAGCGTTTCAAAGATTTCTTGCAGTAAGCTGAGGGCAATCATGTTGAATAAACCAGCAGCAATCTGACATTGTGTGGATATTCCAGTGTTCCTGGCATCTTTCATCCTTAGTTCCTAAATCTTGGTGGAATCATTCACCCTGTTCCTTATTCCAATTGCCAAGTTTTTCTGGGAAATGATCCAAGTGGCTATGGAGGTAATGCACTTTGATGCTCATTTTACAGTCAAGTTGACGGAAAGATGATAGCATGCTCTCAACTAGTTCAGAGAAATTATCTGCTTTATAGTTCTCAAGAAAATTTCTTTCAACCAGAGTGAACATAAACCATGTCTCTACCTCAGCAGTGTTTATTGAAGTTTGGAAATGTGGATCTTTCATGAGTTCCCTAACTTGCAGCCCATCAAAAATACCCGCCTTTAACTTCTCCATTCCCAGTGTTGAAAATTTTTTCCACATATAGTTAAAGCAGCCCCTTTTTTACTCAGAACCTTTAAAAACAGTTTCATTAAACCTAGTTTGATGTGCAGCAGTGGTAAAATAACCAAGTCTCAGTCAACCAGTGCTTTTGCAATTACATTCATTTTGCCAACCACCACGTTTTCTCCCAGAAGCCCATTGTTTTCTTCCCCAGTGCTCATGCTTAGATCTACTATTCTAGAGACAGAAAAACAGGCATAATTAATGTATCCACTTAGCTGATCCAGAAGAAAATTCACCATCTTCACATCCACACAGATTAACCACTTGTATGATATATCCTGTAGGACTAAGGTGATTGTTTCTTGTTCTTCAGTCATCTTAGTTGAGTGAACAATTGGGATTGATCCATATTTATTGTCATTGTATAGAAGTACACATTTTAAGCTCTGCTTAGAGTTATTTATGAACAAGAGTTATTTGCTTGGTACATATTTTGATATGCCTATTTTCATCTGCAAGCCTTGAACATTGTTGCAAAGAACAAAATCCCCTTTCCCTTTGAAGAAGAACAGTAAATCTATTTCTCTTTTGTGATAGTATGCAATTTTGCTTCCCAGCTGCAATAACTTCTTTTCTGCTAGTCTGGACGCCAACAATTCAGCTGACATTTTTGTGAAATCTAGGTCCCTTATGAGGCTATTGAGTTCTGGCTGACTAAAAACTTGTGCAACTTATAAGGTTCCTATAAAATCATTATCACTTTGTCCATGAGTACTGTCTACAGTAGAAGATTTATCATCTTCAAGGCATCCTTCAACTGGAGAGAATGATGGGACAAGTATTTCAACTACGTGTGCAATAAGCTATTTTGCTAAGTCTAGGCTGGGATACATTCATTTATACAGATAATGTATATTCATGCCCTTTATGTTAACAAGACAAATCTTCACTCTGTTCTCTCCAGAAATATGCTAAACTTCAAACATTTCCTTTTACCATTTGTTCACTGCCACCACAAGTTTTACAGACCATGTGTACAGACCATGCCTTATCTTGATCCCCTAGTTTTTTTTTGAAAGAGCTTAAGCATGCCCTTTTCACAAAATCAGATATGGATTTCTTCTGTCCCATGAAAGTGTACTCTCTACAAATGTAACATAATGAATCTGGATTATTCAAACACTTTCTTTGAGAGGAAACCAAGTTATTTCCTGAAAATACAACATTCAGTAAACATTAACTTAAAAAGTAGAACTGCTAAAAGGAAATGAAGGTTACATTCTTTTTCAATAAATTGAATATAACAAGAAACAGATCTAAAATTAGAGGCACCAAAAAACTTTTAAATCTGTTCCTCAGTGTAATACCAACAGAACTTCACAACAGTCCATTTTGAATTTTGGTTGACACCTCTAATCAATGCATTAAGAGCATTGTAACAATTGCACAATTTTTTTAATTTTTTTATTTAAATCAGGGTTTACTTAATGGACATCTTGTAACCAAATTTAATTTGTAATTGGCAAACAAAATCAAAGTTTGAAGATAACAATGGCTATTTTCTTTACTTTTACAACATAAGCAATTAAGAAATAACATATACAATTTAATTTAAAAACAATCATATTTTAAACAAATTATTCTATAAAAATACTGAATTCTAAATTATCTCTTTTTATAATAGGTTATGAGATGTCTTTTGAAAAAAAGACAAAATAAGTTAATTGCCAACATTTTTCTTAGTTTCATTGAATGCTACAATGAGAGGGATTGACTTTTATAAAATATTTTTGGTTTCAAGATTAAAACTTTTACAAGATACAGAAAAGTTATTATAAATGGAATATTGAATCATATAATAACATCCTCACCATCAAATACCAGACAATATTGAAACAGTCTTTACATTCTTTTATGTTAATAATTTAAATTTTATTCATTAAAAATCTTTTACCATGGACAAGAATTCAAATTTCAGGCATTGTATTTTAATTTTACTTTTTAATTATTTTTCTTTCTTTTTCAATTGTATATTTTGAGTATTATTATTATTCAATAATTTTTTTCCCTTTCAGATGATATCTCATAACCTATTATAAAAAGGAGTATTTTAGAATTCAATATAATAATAGAATAATTCATATAAAATATAGTAATTTTTAAAAGTTTTCTTCAATGAAAATATGGTAAAATGCATTGTTAATAATGCTAAAAAGATCAGAATCTTTTCTGTAAGAGTTAGATCATTCATTCATTTCAATGATATGTTTTAAATGGGTCATAAGTGAATAACACGTGACAAGTGGTCATCATAAGAATTTTGTTAGGTGTGCAATATCTGGCAAATGGTCAAGAATTTTTCTTCTGCTATAAAGGGATTTATAAATGAAAAAGAGTAAATTCATCTCCTGTGAACTCCTTTACCCTGCCAAAGTTTTATTCAACCCCCAGGGATTTATAAGGACCACTTTGAGAAGTCCTGATTTAAAGTGAACATCTTATATGCTGGCAAATACAGTACTTTTTATTACAATAAATGAAAACTATAAGGGTGTACTGAAAAGTTCTTAGCCTGACTAAGAAGGGACTAACCCAGAACCATAAAATATACGTGCTATTACACATATTCATCCTGTTGTTCAACACTCTAACTACATTATTTCTCAGGTTTCTTATACATCAAAAAAAAAATTAAATTTTTTTAAAAATGATATATCATTCCCTTTTTTGATAAGAACAAGAACTATCAGCATTACTTTGTTGATAAAAAGAAAGTTAAAACAATAAAAAGTAAAATGCTATATGATAAAATTGACTTTGTTCATGTACAATATTGCCCATCAATAATTACATCCCTAACACTTCTTTTTTTCTAAACACTTACTCAATCTTTTCTACTAAACTAAAGATAATATTTCTAGTAGAATATTATACAATTGAAACAGATATTATATTACTAGGTATTTTTATTGGATTAAAATTCTATAACCAAAAATAGAAATATCTAGCAGTCCAAAAATAAGTACACTTTCTATGTATATTTGATTTTTAGTTTAAAAAATGTTGCAATCTTATATTTAGTTCCGGTGTTTCAGTATTGAAGAATTTGTTTATAAATAATACTTGTTCTGTTTTGATTGGATAATATTCTACAAGAAAAGATTTTGCTATCTTTGATTAAGATGAAAATTATCTTTGTTAATGGTGTACTTATTTATGAATGATACTTAGTGTGGGTGTTAATATTTCATCAGTGAAGTTATTTTTAGTTGCAGATTCAGGAATAGAAGATAAGAGAAAGAAAAATGAAAAATTGGGATTATAATAGAAAGAGTTGGTGGCTAAATGGTTAAAAGTATAAAGCATAGAATAGGTAAACTGAGTTCAAACTCTGACTAGGACAGTTTACATTCATTTTGAACTTATGCCTTTAGGAAAGGCATGAATCCACTTCTTCCCCAAGCTATAAGTAAATAACAAGGCAGTTGGAGACTTTTAACATTGTAAAAGCAATCTATTAGGTCAAATATCATTCCTTGCTACTGGTACCATCTAACCAAGTATAACTTGTATATCACTTGAAGAGGAGATGGACAACACCAAATAACCTCCTTGTCTTGAGATATTCCATAAAGAGGAATCAATTGGCATGGCAACCCAATGAGCTAACAGTTCTTGAGGGATTGCCATGTCTACATCTATACAATAAGATTTACTGTGCAGATATATATATCTGTGAGTATGTGTAATAAAGGAGAGACTGAAGAAAGATAAGTAAATAAGAATTGTAATGTTTTCTATGAAGAAACAAACAGGCAGTTCTTAAAAATGCAATTTTTAGTATCTTTGCAGATAATATGTATTCATATGTTATTTTTGCCTGAAAAATAACAAAAAGTAAATGTTGCAATTTTATTTTTAGTTCCAGTAATTCAGCATTGTTTTCAATACTTACATGCCAATCTCTGGGGATTCTTCCAATTTTTTTTAATAAGTCTCTCTCTCTCTCTCTCTCTCTCTTTTTAAAAATACCTACAAGCAACATATATGACAATTGTATTCTTCATTAAAAAACACACATGTCACTGCACAAATGACTTTTAACTTCATACTTGGCTATTTCATCTTCTGGGATTTATTTCACTTGTGTCTATACAGATGGTGTCAGTACAGCACAACTGTATACAAAATAAATTCTGATAAAGCATGAACAAGTTTTGGCTTAGCATTTGTTGTGGGGGTTTTTTTGCAGGGAGAAGAAATTTATCAGAATTGAGAACATTTTTCACCAAATTTTAAATCTTTTAATAAAAACTAATCCTAGATGAGAACATTTCTCATGTTACCAACAAAAGTATGTTGTAAAATATGAAAATACAAACTGAACCCTTGATATCATACTAACACCATCTTCTTATACATCTGAAGGAAATCTTAAAGGAGGTTATTGCATTGGAATTTTATGGCAAATTTTAAACAGTAAGAAAAATATTAAGATATATCAGAAATATGTTCATTTATATTTCATAATTTAAATTTATTTACATTATGTATGGTCTGATAAAAAATTTCTATAAGATTAAAGACATCATTTGAAATGGCAGCTCATTCTGTCATGCTAAATATAAAAGAAATTTCATCCAAAAATAGTAATTGTCCTGTCAATGGGGAGGGGGTTGAATATGTTGGCTGTATCCCATGCTGAGGGGTAAGACCTCCTCAAAAAGGAGGGCTCCTGAGTATGACACTAAACTGCATCTGATGGTAAAGCTCCAGTTCTGGGAAGTGTTGAGTACCTCTTCATTCCCATTACTCCCACGTTCACTCTGATCCAATGTCGTAGTACCTGATAGGGTCCCATCTACGGGTCAAATAGATCTATTCAGAAATTATTCACATTTTACAGGGCTATATGCAAAAGAAGAGAAACCTCTTAAGAAAAAACAACATAAAACATGTAAAAACGAATATACAATGAATATGATTCCTTTACCCCTAAGCATGAAATAACCTGAGACAGGTTGACATGCCATTAAAATCAATTAGTCAATCAATTAGTTTTTTCTTGTACATTCAGATCAGTAAGTTTTGAAAATAGCGTTTACTTTTTTCCAGGATTTTTGATTTTTGAAAAAAAATCAAGTAATTAGAGTAAAATAATTAAGGAATTCAATTAATTATTTTCATTATTAATTCTTTTTTCATTTAAACTTTGAATTTAAAACTGAATTATAAAGTTTCATTTAGGTATTTGTTTATTAGTTAAAACTTAGGAATGTAAAAAATACAGTAATAAATGTTTGTTTGTAAATTTGGAATGTGGGGGGAAATACTTGAAATGGAAAATATTCTGTTGTGATGCTGCCAAAAGAAAGACACGGGGAACACAAAAAAGTTGATAGAAAAACATATATTCAAGTAACAGAAACAAGATACAAGTGAACCTGGTTAGACAGTAATTAGTTTATAGGAAGCTGAGAGTCCAGTGGGGTAGCGACTATCTATCCACAAGTGGTATCACATGTGATTGCATCACGTGGGTTTGGTCAGCTCTTCTGACACTCTGTTGACATGTATTTATGAAGGAGGGCAAGTCCATTATGTAGGGAGTACAACATATTCAAAGATAAACTTGATTAGAATCAGCTGTTATTTGTGACTTAGAATAGAAAATATTCAAAGATAAACTTGATTAGAATCAGCTGTTATTTGTGACTTAGAATAGAAAATATTCAAAGATAAACAATTGTTTAGAATCAGCTGGTATTTGTGACTTGGCAATTACATGTCACTTTAGGAAGTTAATAATTTTTTGGAATATACATATAAGGATGGATTCTGGGAGAAATGAGGAATAGACATGAAGGGGAGATGATGAAAGCAGCAGTCACGGAACAATCCTGTACAAACTAAACAGCCAATGAGCAGAAAAATAACAAAATCGTCTGTCTCTTTCTTTTGTTTCTTGCCTGTACACTATATGTCTTTCCTTTGTCAAAAAAGCTTCTTTCTCTCAATTTCTATTTTGACCTGACTGCTAAACATTTTCTGACAACCAATAAATTTTGTATCCACAAAACAAAAGGAAGCGTTTTGTATTTGGTTTTTTTTCAACAGACAGGATACCACAGTTAGGTTACTCTGGTCAGGCTGATAATTTAAGGAGTATCATTACAACCCCTTTAGTGGTGATTTAACCCTACATTAGATCTGAGTAAAGTACCGATAAAATGGGGGCTCAGTTTGTAATATACATATAAGGTACAACTGGACATGGAACTTAGTATCCAACTTCATGGGACCATATTGTTGAATTTATGATGTAAATTTAATGGAAACAGGTCTCTGGCTTTATATGCATTATGTGTGTGCATGTGTGTATATATTCAAATTCAAAATTCCCTCTATGAAGGTGGCCTAAAATATTTTCTCCAGATATACATTCCACCTAAAATTTTCATAATTTCATACCTTGGAATATTTCTATTCCAGGTTGAATCACGTTGGTGAACATAGACCAATATTATCAAAATTTTCTCATCCATTTACATTTATTTTTCTTTCCATTTCTTCTTTTTATAATATATCTGTCTGATTCATTTCAACTTCATATCTTACTCTAATATATATATATATATATATATATATATATATATATATATATATATATATATATATATATATATATATATATACGTAAGTATATATATACATATATATACATAAGTATATGCATTATGGGCTATGTAAGTTAAACTAGCAATGCCATTTTTTGAAACAATATCATATTATATTCCTTCAGTTGGTTGAACTTTTCTCTTTTCTATAAAGTGGAGGTTCAGTTCAGAATGAACATATAATGTATAACTCGACATTAACTTTGTGTTCAACTTCATGGGACAGTATTATTGAATTTACACAGTAAATTTAAGGTAGACTGGACCATGACTCTATGTCCATGTTTTATATGTATATATATATATATATATATATATATATATATATATATACGGTTTAACAGTATATGAGCATGTGCATCAGGGGCTTTATAAATTAAACTAGCAGTGCCATTTTTAGAAACAGTATTATATTATATTCCTTCAGTTTGTTTACTATCAACTTGACCTTTTCTCTTAACCTTTCAGGTAATGTCAGAACCAACTAAATGCCCTTGAAGCTAGAACAAGTATTCTCTAATACTTGTGTGCAGTTCTTTATGAGAAAATGCTCTATTGGTCACTAACTACACCATCAGATCAAATTATGAATCAATTTCCTGACCTTATTCTTCAAAACACTCAAGAAAACTTTTTTTTCAAAATTGCCTATAAAAACTGATCACATCCAACACTTTGTATAGGATGTATCTGTGTTATGCTTCCAAAGTTACTTTTATCCTAACTAAAGTTATTTACATGAAGTTCATTGTAATGGCACTATTTAAATATATGCATGTTCAAATGATATCTTTATTGTTATATTCCTACAAGATTATTGTTACAAATTAGTTTGCTTCAACAGCTCATAAAAATTTCAGTATATTATTTCAAAAACTAAAATTAGTAAAACCATCAAATATCACCACCTAAAGTATGTATTTACTCAACCCCTCCATCATAGGCTGGATATGACACAAGGTCAATTGTTAAACTGAGGACTGCAAGTTCAGATTCAGTTTCCTCTCTTCTTGACTGGTTGCCTTACTAAAGAACCCAGTTTGCCCTTGTATTTACCAAGAGGAGGGGACAGCTTTCTAAAGCTGAGCAAGATAATTATTCCAAGCCACAGATTATCAACTACCTTGTTGTTGGAACTTAGAATCTGCTGACTGTATTCCCTTCAGAGATGTAAAACTTCACCAAAAAGGAATGTCCTTGATATGTTACTAAACTGCATCTTGTGGTGAGGTTCTAGTTCTGCATTGTCATTACTCCCAGATTCTCTCACACTCAGAGTAGTAGTACCTGTTAGGATCCCATAGATTGCTAATTATTTTTATTAGATAGGAATACTTGATATGATATAATTGTAATTTATCTTATCATTCAGGGTTTTGAGACTATTGTCTTGCCTTTGTATACATGACCACAGCTCTGCCACAGACCATATATGGAAGAAAAAGGGATTAAGTAAAAATAATTGATAGAGAAGAATATTAGAGAATTAGATGCCTTAAAGAATCAGCACGTATGTTGGGCTACAGTGACCTGTTGAGTAGACCAAATATAGAGATCAATACAATATGGGAACTAATAATCAAAAAAGTTGAATAAAAAAAAAATCATAATATGAGCTCAGATAAAGAATCATAAATAATAGTAGTAATTCATAGCAATGTAAGAACATTAATTTTCTCTGAACTGTCCAGTAGCACACATGGTGTAACGGTTATAGGTGTTGGTTCCGTAAGCTTCTATGAGATTATCATCTGGAGGTTGCAGGTTTAATCCAGACTGCAAATGAGTAACAATACAGGAATACTTAACACTTATACCTGGTTATGGTTAATAGTGTTATGTTTTGACCTGTTGACCCGGCCAAAAATGCCATTCAAGGTAATGCACCGGAAGGAGGTGACACATTCTGGTGGCAGTTATGAGAGGAAATCGCGTGGGCAGAAATTGGCTGATGAAATGGGACGAGGTAAAAAAGATCCCATTATACTCTCATAGACTGATGCACCGGAAGAGAGTGACCTCTGAACTGGATGACAGTTATTTCCGCTCGATGACGATCACACAGGCCATTCCAAAGAAAGCGGAAGTGACACATCCAGGTCCGCAGATATCAGAAGTAGTCGTGGAGGCGTGTCCATATCAGTGCGTGGGAGTTTGAAGGTAATATAAGGCCGACGAGTTGAGTTCAACGAGCCAGTGGAGACAAGCGAGTAGAGTTGAGGTGGTAGACGAGATGTAGTAAGGAAAGCCAGTGCTCCGGTTGAGCAACCATGGAGAACAAGAAAGACACAACGCTGACGGCCATAACTTTGGGGTCAAAATATTTCAGTAATGTTCGGTCTCCAGCTCTCTCTCACACGCAAACTTGGAACAACCCTTTCGAAACTTACAAATAAAGATGTGAGGTAAAATATTTTATAAAGAAGTCTTCCTGCGTCTTCCTTGCGTGCGTCATTTATTCTTGTGACTTTATCATTGTGCGTCTGATTATTTATTGTGTCGTTATGATGCTGCATGAACATGTACATGTGTATATAAGCATATTTATTATGTGAGTATATAACAATAGAAGTAGAGCAAGCGATCCCCATGGATTGAATAAAGGATGTGATTCAAAGTTCTGTGTAGGCTCCTAAGTTTGACAAGAAACACCAGTAGAGGGTGGAGGACATATTGGCTGAAACATTGTGAATATAACAATGAAGATGATAGTCCAAAAACCCGGAATGATAAAAATCATCAAGCCTTGTCTCAGAAATTCAGACAATGTAATTTATTTTTATTCAGCATAATTACTTGAAGGTATAATTGTTTACTACTTATGATTATTATTAGTTACTCGAATCACTATAACTATGTGCAAACAAATGACTATTATTAGATAGAAATAATTACTTAAAACCATAAAATTGTGTGTAAATTATCTATATTAGACAAGAATACTTGAAACTATATGACTATGCAAATTATTTGTATTAGACAAGAATAACTGATGTCATATAACAGTATGCAAAAAAAATTCTTAAAAAATAACTACACAAAAAATGTTAATATAAACATACAATGTACATGATTCCCTAACTTCTAGACATGCCAACAAAATCATCCAGTCAACAGATTAATAGAGAGGAATAGAAAATCTCATTGATTAATAATAAGCTTAAAATAATTAAGAAGATAGAATAATGTATAAGTGGATGTGCATAGATTTCCTAACTTTTGGGTTTTACACTATATGATATATGTACCAATAAATAGCACAGTAGGCTGTACATCTTTCAGGCAGTTGAATAGCAAGCAATCAATTTACCAAACTTCCCAACACATGTTTCAGCTGATGTGCTGTTTCTGAGTGACTGTTCCCTGTCTTGTTTCCGACATCCTTTCTCCTATCATGTAATCCTGCACTTGTCACATGATCTCTACCTCACTGATAACACCCAACTTCTGGGTGTAAGAAAAACCACCCAAGTTACAACTTTGTAGGTGCCTTCTTAATGATTTTCATACTTCCTTTTATTCTGTACTCAGAGACACTGACATCATCAAAAACACTACCAAACCTCTGCACCCAGAAACTCAATATATCCATCATCTATAGCATAACAATAATGTCATATCTCCAAGGATGTCATAATAACATAAGTCTGTTATATATGAAAGCAAAACAGAATTTCTGAGTATTCAAAGGAAAGCATACAATGTTCTCCTTCTTGCATTGTCTATTGAGAAGAGAGATATATATATTGTTTTGAGAAATATTTGCAAGAAATAAATTTAGTAATTGATATATGATTTGAAAGAGTTCAACTTTAAATTCAATATTTCATTTTTAGACAATAACTTTTTTTTAACTATTATAGAGTATATATTTTGTCAAATTTATTACAGTTATCTTCTTGAGCAAATTGTACCATGGAGTAAAGGTGTTTTTAATTCAAAATTTTCCTTCTCCAAGACTGGTTGCCAAATTAAGGCTTAAGAACCTAATCTACCCAGCTATTCACCCATAGCTTGGAGAAACAGATGGATTCATGCCTTTCCTAAGATCATAAGCATGAAGTGAAATGCATACAGATTTCTCCTGAATTTGAACTCAGGTTACTGATTCCATTTCTTATGACAATAACCATTGCACTAAGCATACTTCTATCATCATAGAATAAATATCATGCATTTATGGCTTGAAATATATTGGCAAGATTAGTCACCTTTTAAATATTTGAAGGATATCACAAAGCCGTAATCCATAGATAGACAATGAAGTTAGGCTTGACTGACCATGTGTAGAGTGAAAATAGGAGTCACCAACCAATGGGAAATGACAGAATAATAAATAGAAAAATAAGACAATTGAACAGCTAGGCTCTAATAACCTCTGTAATGGGCCTAGCATAAAATTGAACCCCATATGAGTGTATTTGGATGAGAAAGGACAAACTTTGGCTTTAGTGCTCCAAAAATTCATCATTGGATTGTTCTATGGAACAATGGTCTCATGGGTGCCCCTTTCATATGGGCTTGTGCCACATCTAAGCAAGAAGCTTAGTAAATTTCCAATGGTCTCATGAATATAAATAAAGTGGTACCTTGACTAAAGTCATTAATTGGTAAAAATTGTTAATTAATCAGTTGAATCATTCTCCTGGTGTTGATTTCTAAGACAAGATTATGAGTTAATCATATCGATAACTAATCTGCTTGAAAACTAATGTGGCAAAGAACAGCAAGCTCAAGCCTTCAGTTGCAAATGGTCAGGACATTTTCTTCAGAAATGGAGTTCTCTATCACTAATTTTTTCTTTGTAATTGTTTGGAATTTATATGAAGATCAGTTCCTAATAAATAAATAAAAAGAGAAAGTACACTATAATCCACATTTAATATTAAAATTATAATGATCAAGTGAGTGTAAATGTAGAACTATTATTGAATTGGAAATTGTTTAAAACCTTCGGCGGTACATATACTAAAACATTTTAACATTATGTTTAAAACATTTTAACATGACACTAAAAACATTTCCCTACAATGCATCCTTTTTGTGTCTTCCAGTAACATTCATATGCTTCACTTTGCTCTATTGCCCCCTAGTTATGGGTAAATAGTTGGGAAGAATGGGTTCTTTAGCCTTAGTTAGGCAACCAGTCTAGAAGAAGAAAACTCTGAATTCAAACCAGGTTTACTCATCTTAAAAATTGACCTTGTGTCCCATTCTACCCATGACAGAGATATTAGGTAAATGTATACATATAAAAATGAGATGATTATAAAAAAAACTATTTACTAAGCTATGTTTCATTGTCAGAAGAATGGGGAACCAAGTGAGAGTCAAATTCACAGCAAGTATTTGCTAGCCTAGCTTGCTATTCATTACATAAGCACCCCAGATCATTATAATATAGATTACTAAGTACAAGTTGTCAACTCTGTAGGTCATGAAATAGTTATCAGTTTATCACATAGGATATAAAGACAGCAATCAATTTATGATATTGTTAATAACATAAAAGATCACTTGTGGATATGAATACTAATATAAACACTTGGAAATATGAATATCAATAATGGACCATAATCCTCTTTTTAAAACTCCAGATGAAAAATGTAGTTGAGTTTTTGATGGCTGAATTTGACTTAAGATCAGACAAGCAAGACAATACTACACTATTTCCTACCAATCAAATTACATGAAAAGTGTTGATAAAAATCTGCTAAAAAAAGAAAAAAAAACAACCTCCAAGCAGCTGCAGTTGAGTCATGGAATTAGCCATGTTTTAGAATTCCTTTCAGTTAGATTAGCAAGTATTTCACACAAAAAAAAAAAAATTAAAAATGAGTCTTTCAACTCAGCCCATTTTTTTAAGATGTAGTTTGTTTTTGAATTTTTTTACATGAAAAAAAAAGCCAAAGACATTTTATTCAAATTTGACTTAATCATTTTTTCTGTATAAACTGCTAATTAAAACAAAATCACTGGATCGCTTTTATATCTTCCTTCCTAAAGTGGCCATTTTCACCCACCCATATTTTGTCAATTGAATATCCTCACTACTAAAACATTACAAGGGGAATGATATTGTTTAATTGAATGCCAGTGTAATTTCAGGAAATACAGGAAATCAGGGAAGAGAGGAATTCATTGATTTTATTAAAAAAGTTAAACTGGATTATATTGGTTTCAGCATTAATGTTTAAATGTCTTATTTTATTGAGAAAGTTAAATAAAATATTCTTTCTTTATATGAATACAAATCTTTAACAAAATTTCAAAACAATGATTATCACAATTTTTTGCAGCTTTAGTTGTATGTATTTATCCAGTCGTCTATTGCAAACAGGATGTAACACAAGCAAAGATCTAAGCAAAGTAAAGCTTGTTAGAATTCAGAACTGTCCACCTATTTACCTATAGGTGTTGTGGGGAGAATAGTAGGATTGATGCTTTTTCTAAAGGCATTAGTGTGAAAGGAAATGCAAACAGCCTCTTCAAGGATTTGAACTCATATTTGCTGATTCCATTTCCTATGATGATAACTGTTATACTACAGTTCTGGAGATCTGCAGGTACCAATTCCTTATCATTATTCTCAAGTCTATTCTAACACAGAGTGGTAGTACTTGTTAGGGTTCTAACTATGAGTCAAATAGATCAGTTTGAAAATTATTTGTATTCAATAGGAATACTTGATATCATATAACTGTGAATTATTTGGATTAAGAATAGTTACTTGAAGCTATAATTGTTTACTAAGGTTTATTATTAATTATTTAAAGCCATGTAACTATGTGTAAATAAAAAAACTATTGTTAGATAGAAATGATTACTTGAAACCATAAAATAAGTAGTATTATATATGAATACTAAAAACCATGCAACCAAGTGCAATTTATCTATATTAGATAAAAATACTTGATATATAACTGTATGCAAAAAATTCTTAAACAGCTACACAAAAAATGTAAATATAAATGTACCATGAACTTGATTCCCCAAACTCTAGGTATGAAATAACCTTGGACAGACTGTCATGCTGTTAAAATCAATCAATCAGGAATATAATCTTTTTCTAAATTTAATAAAAAGAATGAAGAAAAGGAATCAAGTGAATCCATTATTAAAACGTTGTATGCAGGTCTTGAGAGAAAAAACAGATAACTAATTGTTTAATTTATTTGTTATTTAGAATAATTAGCATTGTCTAACAGGATTCAAAATTAGGGAAGAATATTTGTTTACATTATCATTCTTATTGGCTAGAAAAATAGATGCATTTGTAATCTGTATTTTTACTGGTTAGAAACTATTGGTTATTAAATTACAAGTTCATGGGAATTTGCATCCTTTTTTGTTTTGAATTAAGTAACCCTTTTGTCATGGCCAAGAATTTAGCATTTGTTACAAAGATTCCTATTGGACAAAAAATATAAATTTTAATAGATTTAAATTCAGCTGTCCTTTGATCTTCTATTTGCACAAAAATTATTTTTAGCTATAGACAATATAGCTAAAAATAAACAATGTTACAATGACTCTTCTAAGATTTCTGATTGAAATATCATTTTCAAAGCAACTATTAAAGTTCCTCATTTTTTTTACCTTACTACAAATCCTCTTAATCAAACTCAAATGAGCTATTGTCCAGTCAGCTGGAACTGTAGAATACACTGACTGCTTCTCAGCAGAGAGGTTCCTTGCCAATGAGTGTTCTAGATAGGACACAAAACAATCTGATGGTGAGGTTCCAATGATGCTGGAGCTTTGGGGAATATGGAGTACCCCTTCATTGCCATCTCTTTCAGGTCCACTCTGGCCTGGAGTGATAGTACCTTATAGGGCCCTATTTATGGGTTAAATAGAACTAATCTGTGTACTTATGCTAAACTGAATTGTTTGAATTAAAACTGTTTAACTAAACTGAATAGCTTGAAATAGAAATGTTTTTGACAATTAAACTGTGTACTTACATTTAAACAGCATACTTACGCTAAACTGAATTTGTTATATGGTCACATATGCAGATTCACATCTACATACGTGCACATATATATGTAGAATAATTCACAATGACACAACGATAAAGACAGATACATGAAGGACTTCTTTAACAAATATATTTTACCTCTCATTTTATTGCAAGGTTTCGAAAGGGTTGTTCAAGGGTTGCATGTGAGAGGGAGCTGGAGACCTAACATAAACTGTAATTTCTTGACCCCACTGTTATGACCGTCACATTGTGTCTTTCTTGTTCTCCTGATGCTGGGGTCCACTCCATCGGGGTTCCCGAGGGCCCCCTCGATCGGGTGTGGCTTTCCCTACCACATCTGGTCTCTAGCTGTCTGGAATTCTACTGGCAACTGCTCCTGCCACTGCCAACTGCCTCAACTTCCGTCTTGACTGCATTATATAATAGTTCAACGTCTACACGATCGCCCACTCGATCTTTGAAATCAAATGTTTAATCGTCATCAAGCGGAAATAACTGTCATGCAGTTCACAGGTTACTCTCTTCCGGTGCATCAGTCTATGAGTGTATCATGGGCTTTACCTTGTCCCATTTCATCAGCTAATTTCCGCCCACGCGATTTCCTCTCATAACTGCCATTAGAATGTGTCACCTCCTTCCGGTGCATCACCTTGGAATAGCATTTTTTGGGGCCGGGTCGAAGGTCAAAACATAACAAATTGTTTGAAATAGAACTGATTATTTGTATAAAAACGGATTTGGCATTAAATAACCTACAAAGGTTGATATGCCATAAAATCAACCAACCAATCAAATAAGCTAACACAGTAACAATAGAGACATTCAGAAGAAAAATTCAATGACTCTTGTAAAGAATTGCTAATAGCAAATTTTATGCTCAATAGTTCAGTGATTAGAAACATGGACAGGATTATAACAAAATGAAAATTTATTTTTTCTCTATATATGAGGATCATTAAATAAGTTTCCAGACTTTTTTCATATGGGCACTTTTATTGATAGTACACACATGAAACTCTAGTCCCATTCGAAGTAATCTCCTCCGGCTGCAATGAACTTGTTGTACTGTTCCAAAAACTTCTGGAAGACCCCATGGAAGTCATCTTGTGTGAGCCTGTCAATGACCTTCATCACAGCCCCTTTCATCTCCTCAATTGTCTCATAACGACAGCCTCTGAGCTTAGGGAATAACCAAAAGTCATAGGGAGCAACGTCTGGACTATAGGGAAGCTGAGGAACTGTCTTGATCCCCATCTTGCTCAAATAGTCTGTGACAAGGATGGAGTTGTAGACTGGTGCATTGTCCTGGTGGAAATGCCACTGACCTGATTTGAAGAGTGCTGGCCCCTTCCGACAGAATCTCTTCCTGAACTTCCTTAAAACCTCAACATAGTAACCCTAACCCTAACCCTTTGGCCAATCAACTGTGGTGTATTGACTTCCTTACTCCTCCCACACCTCTCATCATCCCTCTCAGACTCCCTGGCTTCCTTGAATCTCTTATGCCACTCAAAAACTAATGCTTGATTCATGCAAGATGCTCCAAAAGCAGTCTGAAGCATTCCATACGTTTCTGTGGCATTTTTTGCTAGTTTAAAACAGAATTTTATTGCATATTGTTCTTCTAAAGTGTCCTCACGTCCAAATTGCATTTTTGAAATTCACCAGCTGTGACAATCAGTCTTTAGTAGGGTGTATTCGAATTCCTGTTGTAGCTGTTCATTTGAACCTGAAATCATAAAAATTGATCAGTCATCTCATAAGATGTATAGCAATAACATAGTGAATTCTCAAGAGTTTACGGCAATTTTTTTAAAAGTCTGGAAACTTATTGAATGCACCACATATATTTTAAACTATTACTATGGATGTGTTAGAATATCAGGTGAAATGTTCAGTATTTAGAGTTACAACTTTAATTTGAGAATTATCCTTTATGAATATTAGGGTGTATCAAAAGTACTTACATTTTTTATTTAACTAAAATTTCAGAACAGAACTCCTCAAGGGATCCTGTATGTTTTTACGTATGTAATGCTCTACATAAGTATCTTTCAATGATCCTGGCACTTCTGAAAGCCATTGGATACAATTAACAAGATTCTGCACAATTTGAAGGATTATCAGTGCTTAATAAACAATAGCTTCGGGCTACACACCCTCAGGGCCTCATTTTTTTTAAATATATTTTTATTTTATCATTAGTTTATATTCTTTTACACAAATTCATCAAAAATTATATATATATATGAGACGCTGCTACATCTACTGAAAGTGACATCAATATGCACCAAGTGAAAGCATGGACTGCTATCAATAGGTTGTCGATCATATGGAAGTCTAACTTATCTAATAAGATGAAATGTAATTTCTTCCAAGCAGTGATTGTGTCAATTCTACAAAATGGATGTACCCAATCCTGGAAGCAACATCCCATGAAACAGCAGATGTTTGGCCACCTACCTCCTATCTCTAAAAACATCCAAATAAGACAAACAAGGCATTCAGAACACCGCTGGAGAAGCAAGGATGAATTCATAAGTGACATTCTCCAATGGACCCCTTCACACAGACATGCCAGTGTTGGCCGACTAACAAGAATTTACCTACAACAGCTCTATAAAGACACAAGATGAAGTCTAGAAGACCAGTCAGAAGCAATGGATGATAGGGATGAATGGCAAGAGAGATTCATGCTTTTTTTTTCTTCATCATTAACATTGATATGAAAAATTCTTATTTTTTTTCCCAAATTTTACGAGAAGGGTTTCTAATTTTATATCATTTAGTGTCTCAGCAAGTGAAAATGCAGCCCAGGAGATTATTTTGATCTGAGCCTCAAACAGCATTATATAACCTAGTTATTAATGAAAATAGACATTATCCTCTCTCAATCTAAAAAAAAGAATAAAATGAGTTATAGATAAAAGATGCCTATACTATATAGCCTGAGTATATTGTTTAGCACAATGGTGAGTAACCTAGGCAAGCAGACCATTGTTAGTGAGTTCCAGTCTTGTGCCAAACTAAGATAATCTTACCCCGTGTGGATAGTTCACAAAGTGAATTTGAATGTGAGTTGCTTTAACCCAATACATATCATATTTCAATTTACTGGACATCAATAAAAATTGCTAAGTTTATATTTTATATCTTGACAGTATACTATAAATATGGCAGAACATTATACAAATAATACATGTTCATTGTTGTAATAATCCTATAACTTTTTTGCGGGGGGTCCTTAGGTCACCAAGTAATATGTGACATGGTATCAGTATTAAGGAATGTTCCCTGATCCCTGGCCAGATTCAGTATAGCAACTTAATCAGCCAAAGTAGTAGGGAGTTTGAATTCAGAGTTTTCCTTCTCTTAGATCAATTTGCCTATCTACAAAGCTACAGAGCTCAACCTGCCCAACTACTTACCTATAGCTGGTGGGAAAAGACATAGATTTGTGTCTTTACCAAGTAAATTAGTGTAAAATGAAATGTAAACCGTCAGGATTTGAAACTGAGTCATTATTCATTTCTTATGATGATAATCACTATTCCACTATGTTAAGTATTAAAGAAAAGTTTTTCCTTGCATATATATTTGAAAATATATATTAAAGATATTATAACTATTTAGACAAAACTTCCAGGAGCATCAAAAATTTATCCATGAACACATTTGCGTTTTTAAATAAGAAGATTTTTATGATGCAAGCATGGCGTTCTATTCTACAAGCCACTTCATAGTGCACACAAGACATTATACTGGCGGCTGGTTTTATTACAGAGAGATAATTAGGTCATTTTAGTTTCAGTTTGAGCTAACTGTGTTTTTTTTTAGCAATTTGTGTTATTCTAAGAAGCAAAACAATAAAACATTAAACAAATTGGAACAGAATTTAATTTAGTTTCTTCAAAGATGTAAAGCAAACTATTTTTATTATAAAATGAATTAAAAATTTTTTTTCATAAATTTAATGTCATTACTTAATTTAATATTTATTTTTGATATCGTTAAATAAAAACAAAGATTGTTAATGTGGGCGAAAATGTAACATCAACAAAATTAAAGTTTAATTTTTTCAAGTTTTTAACCATGATAAAAATTAGCATAAGTCAACATTTTTCTATTAAAAGTTTAAGCCTGAATAATAAATTTGAATAAAATTTTAATAGAGAAAGGTTCATTAATATTTCTCTATTAAAACATTATCCAACATTTCTATTAAAAGTAAAAAAAAGTGAATTTCTTCATGCTTTTGTTTCCAAAGTTAAAGAATAAATGATTATTTTTACTACATTAGTTACTAACTGGTGAACTGTAATGATTTTACTTATTAAAATTAAAGAAAAAAAAATAACATTAATAAATTTTATTACATGGAGTTAATGTCAATATTTCAAATAATTTTTTTTTTTAAAGGTCTCCTTTTACATCTTTTGACTTTTCATTTTTTTTTTTTGTGCTTGTTTTAATGTTTTTACTGCAAAATTTATTTTAAAAGAATAATAAATTATCATTACTCTTTAAAAGAAATAAAGTTTATTTATCACATTTATTTTAATATTTTTCTGATAGTGTTGTTAAAAGACAAAATGCATTATTTTTACTTTAAGTTGTTTAGCTTTAAGATAAAAAAAAGTTATATTCTATATATATTTTAGATATATTTTATATATATTATATCTATACACTTTATATATATTTTATATATAATACATTTATATACTTTAAAGCATATTAGAATAATCAAACGACAGGCTAATGTTTTAAAATTTAATATAATGTTTTAAAGTAAGTTGGCGACCGTAGTTGAGGGCAACCAGAAGGCTCCCTTTCCAATAGCTACTACACCAGGCTGTTGGGGAGGCCACAACTCCTTTCCCTTGATTGCTCCACTTTGCCCTTGATAAGTACCTTATATTGCTGAGTGCTAAGCAAAGAGGTATCAAGTACCATTTTTAAAGTCTTTGGTATGACGCGACCTGGGATTGAACCCAGGTCTTCCAGCAAATACTCTACCCACTAGGCCAATGAGCTGGTGATGTTTAAAAGTAATAATACTTTTTAATTTCTACTTTAATGACACTCTGAGACCATTACTATTTTTTTGATTGATTAAAAACAGTTTTATTGTTAATAATTAAACGATTAATAATATTGTGCAAAACCACAAACCTGACAGTATTCCCCAAACAAAACCATACCCATTCACCAATTTTTTTTTTTTAATTAAAAAGTGGATTCTCAAGCTGAGGGCAACTCTCTAAAAAATTTTGTTTTAATTCATTGTCATGAGTATTTGGACAGGGTTGGTGTAATTAAGAGTATAATTAATTTTGCTTGAAAATTTACCCTTAAATTGAAGTAGTAAGAGAAATATTTGTTAAATATTACTTAATTCCTAGCCATGTCCCAGAATTGCTGTGTGTTTGCTTGCAAAACAAATTGCAGAAGCCTGCAAGACAAAACTATGTGTGGTGAGATTAATAAAATATCAGTTTATTGTTTTCCAAAAAACAAATATGAGAGAGAACAATGGATAAAATCAGTTCCAAATGGCAATTTAAATGTTACTAACAATACTGTTATCTGTCAATAACATTGGTCTTCAAATTTTGATACCATAGAAGTTCATGGAAAAATACGTCCAAAAAATCCGCCATATGTATGGCCAGGTGTGCCAAGTAGTCAAATACCAACACCCTCAGATGTTCAAAGGAATATAAAAAAAACCTCAAGTACTGTTAGAAATCAAATTGCTGATGAACTTAGTGCTTTTTTTAGAATTAGATAAAATTAATCATACAAATTTGAAAGAAAATCTGCTTAACAACAAAAATACTTTGTATGTCCAGTTGTAGCATTTTTGGATGAAAATATTTCAACAGTTCAATCATTAAAATTCTCTTTATGCTGAGAATTTATAACAATTTGCACTTTGAAATATTTCATTCAAGAGTTAAGTTTTATATTAGCAGCCTGTCCAAAAACCATATAAATATAGTTGATACTTAATCAAAACTGGAAGAAACCATCTGATATTTAAATTCTATGGCTTTTGATCACAAGAAAAATATCCTGAGTCAACAATTTTTAGCAATGGCTCCCAAAATAGTTGAAATAAAATACAGCTCAGATATAGTTATACATGCTTTTGGGTTCTATGCAACATCACGGACATCGTATAACAGATTAAGAGACCCTCATTAGCAACATTAGGAAGGATGACGTCAAAAGTTTCAAAACTTAATCAAAAATCTTTTTTGTTATCTATATTTAATACCAGTCAAAAAGGGGGCATAATTCTCAATGATGAAGCACATATCAAAAGAATGTTGCTATATCATGGCAAACAACTATTTGGTCAATCAGTTGACAATCCATCTCTACTTACTCAAACAGTACCTGGTATAATGTTGATATATCTCAATGGGGGTCCAAAATTTCTTTCAAAATTGATTCCAATTTCAAAATTAACATCAGAACATCAAAATTAACATTTGAACAAATTGAGTTAACAGTCCAGGGCATCACATCTGTACCAGCTGGTGTTATATGTGATGGCAACCAAGTAAATCAAGCTTTTCTTAAATCCTATCCTACTCTTCCTGAAAAACCTTTGTTAACTGAAGATAATAAACATTTGCTTTTTGATTATGTTCATCTGTTGAAAAATATTTACAATTTGTGGCTGACAGAATAAACAGGAGAACTAATCTTTGATGATGATGGAGTAAGATGAGTATCAAAATGGGCACATCTTAAACAGTTATATCATTTTGAATCTGAAAGACTGGTCAAACTTTCAGATTTAAATGAAATTTCTATTGCTCCAAAGTCAATAGAAAGACAATGGATTTCTACTTGCCTCAGAGCGTTTTCTGAAAAAATATATAATGCACTTCTCATTCAGTCTGGAATAAGTGTAGATAAGAATAATACTGCCCTCTTCATAAACATGGTTTTGGCATGATGAAAAATTGTAAATGTTAAGTCTCTTCAAATTAATAAATCATATAATGATCCTCCAAATGACACCAGACTTGATTTTATCATTGAATTTGGTAAAATAGCTCTTAATATGGCTGGCAGTCAAGGTAATCATAAAAAAACAATTATCCCAAAACACTGCCAGTGCCATACATCATACTTGCTATGGAATTGTTTGTCTATGTCGACACCTTTTAGCTACAAGTCATGAATATGTACTACTTGGGAAATTTTCAACTGATCTGTTAGAAAAAGAATTTGCAAATTTTGCCAAGGACCAAGTGGCACCTATCTTATTAATGTTCCCCAGTGTCAAAATGTAAATATTGATGAATTTGATGTTAATCCAGATCACCAATGTATATCTTGTGATTATAAACTTTGTCAGGAAGATTCAGAAATATTTGACAATCTGAAAAATTTAGAATCATCTCTTTCTAATGAAATAAAAATCACTCTTGTGTACATAGCTGGATATATTACAAGTCATGATAATCAACCCAGTGAATATGAAACCCATTTTTATTATGAAAAGTACGAAAAATATACCAATCTAACTAACTGTGGAAAACTAAATGTTCCTTCTGACCATGCTTGGTGATGGGTTTTTTTGTTTTGTTTCATCCTTTTCCATACAGTAAAGGAAAAGGTCTGCTATAAATCATTAAGTAACATTTTTATGCTTATGTCTGAGTTTCATTTTTTCAACATGGAGAAAAACATGCTTCTATTTTTGCAAATATAGTTTTGAAAAATTTTTGCAAACATAGTACACCCAGGTCAGAAAAAGAACTAGCTCTAAAAATTTTGAAACTTTTCTAGAATGATTTTGTTTTATTTGTCTATATTTCTGAGATGATTGCTTGCTATATACACACTTCCAGCCTTCTCGAGTTCAGTTTGTCAAACCCAGAAACTGTTATGTAAATTTAAACCAAACTCTTTATTCATTCACAGGGAATAGATTGAATAAAGGGTTCAGTGATACCTGTAAATGATATTGATATTTCTGATTCAATATTATGGGTATTATATCTTTTATCAGAAACCATAATTACCCCTTTGTGTTGTTTGATAATTATCGGTGTCCATAGCAAAAATACATATTTTCATTTATTTAACTTTCAACACATCCTATTATCCTCAGGTGTGAAATAAAATGTTATTCTAAGTATTCTCAAAAGTGGTTGACTAAATTTTCTTCTAAAATTTCTGAAAATCATACATTTTTCAATAGGCCTCCAGTTCTGGCTCTCAGTTGTGCCATGAGTTGGCCTGTAATATAAAATGCCATGGATGCAAGTCAAAAATAATTTAGAAACCAAACATTTTAAAGATTCCAAAATGTTAGTTAAAATACATGATAATCAACAGTGAAAGATTGTTCAATCTAACATTATTTTTAAATATAATATAAACAAAGACTAGGTTCTTTTAACTTATCTTCTTTAGTTAAATTAATTCTAAATAGTTACAACACCCTGGATCTAAATTAATTTTAATTAATTATAACTTAATAGTTATATTCAGTATTTTTGTTATAAATTGTAAACAGCAAAGATATTATTTTTTAAATTTTCAACAACATTGAAAAATTTTTTCTATTTTTTCATTTGAAAATTATTTTTTATGACAAAACATTAAACAACAATGATATTGCCCTGGAGATGGTTGCATAGACCTAAATGTTAACAATGTTCATATAAAGAATACATTATTTGAATTTTTTTTCATATTTTATATTTATATACCATCGGATTTTGTATACTTAGGCAGCAAGTCATTATCTGAACATGTTTGGTTGAATACTGTGAATTGTTTTCTTTTTCAAAATCTCTAAGAGAAGACATTCCAGTCTTCTTGCTATTCTTCTTATGTCTGGGTCAAGATGGTAAAGAAAGTACCATCTTGACCGAGACATAAGAATTGCATGAAGACTCGAACATCTTCACTTAAAGATTTTGAAAAAGAAACAATTTTGTGGTATTCAACCAAACATGTTTATATATATATATATATATATATATATATATATATATATATATATATATGGACTCTTATGTTGATCACACTATATGAGGGGCCAGCAATCTTATAATACAATTAAAAATGCATTTGTTTATGCCTTACAAAAGACCATAAATATGAATATGTAGCAGTCTAAAAATTAATACAGCCTTAATATATGTGTGTGTGTGTGTGTGTGTGTGTGTGTGTGTGTGTGTGTGTGTGTGTGTGTGTGTGTGTGTGTGTGTGCAATTTAATTTTTAGCTATAACGTTTCAGTGCTATAAAGTTTTGTAATAGATAATACCTAATGATAATAACAGCTGTTATTGGGTTAAGATTGATAAAATTTTAAAATATTGATGAAAATTTCCCTTCAATTTTGAAAATGTATAGAGAAAGGAAAAAAAGAAAATAAGTGAGAACAATTTTTTTCTTTGGGGAGGGGGAAAGACTTTACTGACTGAATTTTTGTTTTTGGACTTTAAAAACAAGAAACCTAAATGGGGAAACATCTGAATTTACATTCCCTTTAGATTTCAGATTTTCTGTTTGCCCATAAAGCCAATCTCAAAATAAGAAAATGTAAAATATGTAAGCTTTTACGTCATTGACACTTTGTACAGAAATGGTCTCTTGAGCAGGATAATCAAGACATTTTCAGCCTCAGCAAAATTCTAATTACAAAAACAGAACTGTACACACATATAAGTTTACAATTTTTCTAAAATGTATAGAATCAGATTTCTGAAGGTACCAAAAGGAAAAGGACTTTATGTTCATTCTTAACATATCTATATATATTAAATATATTATATCTATCTATCAATCTTAAAGGAGTAAAAAGATAAAGAGACTAAGCTAGGTAAAATCTAAACCTTGTTTTCCCTATACATGTATACTTTTATGACATAAGTCAACAGCTGAACAGAATTTATTTTTTGCCCACCAGATCTTTTTGTGATGACTTTGCCACAAAACTTCTTTGCAGCAAATCTCAATATTTTTTACTTCACTGATCCTGTAACTTGGTTTTGGGAATGCTAGATCATGTAGCATATCTTCAGCAGGAATAGCTAGGTAGAGCCAATCCCTATCCAAGTCTATAACTTGTTTGAATTGTTTTCTTCTTCTAGACTGGTTGCTAGACCAAGGTTAAAGAGCCCAATCTGCCCATATCTGGAAAGAGAATAGTTGATTTAGTTTCTTTGTTTAATGGCAGAGAATTGTTGGATTCCCACCTTTTCCAAAGTTATTAGCCCTATGTGAAATACAAACAGCATTGGCCAGGTTTGAACTTGGGTTACCAAGTCATTTCATAAGCCTCTTCTCATTATACTTTTATTAGAGTAATAAACTTAAAATGTTCTAATGTTGAGAATAAAGGAATTTCCAGAATATTTTGACATAAAATAATCCAATAAGTCAACATGCCAATCAACTATTAATGTCTCTTCTACTGTTTCTTAATACTTAAAATGTTTTATTATACAGGGTTGGACAGAAGTAAAGGGAAGTCAATAATACATTGTTATTGACTGACCTATCATTTCCACACTTCCTACTGCCTTGTCAACAAAGCTTAAAATACACAGACTGTATATCCTACAGAGGAGTAAAGACTCCTAAAAAAAAGGGGGGGTCCTAGAACTTTGAGGAGTACCCTATCATTACCATTAGTCTGAGGTCCACTCTGACCAGGAGTGGTAGTATCTGTTTGGAACCCATCTATGGTTCAAATAGATCCGTTTGCTAATTATTTTTCATAAGAAATACTTAAAACCATATAACTATGCAAAAACTTAAGAAACTATACAAAAATGTAAATATGAGTGTATAATATGTGCAATTCCATCATTTCCAGGCATAAAATAACTGCAGATAGTTTGACATGCTGTTAAAATCAACCTATCAATCTGTACCTTGTACATGCTTTGAGAATATCTATCATACATGGGAAGAGTCTTGGTGGTATAAGGGCTAAAAGTATTGAACTGCAGCCTTGAAGTAAGCAATTTCAAACTCCAATCACACTATTATGTTTACTTTTGGATTAATACTCTTGGGAAAGATATGAACCCCTTATCCCCTAAGCTATGAGTTAAATCATTGCTGTCATTCTATAAGGATGGCCTTGGTATTAAATAACCACAAAGGTTGATATGCCTTTGAACAAAGAAATCAACCCTATCATATGTAGAAAAATTGGCTTCTATCATAAAATTATCCCATTTTTGTTTTTATGATAGTTATTTCAAAGCATTCTAAAAATTGGATCATTTTACAATAGATTCCAATTATTTTGATGGTTGAAAGTAAGCTTTTATTTGGTCCTGTTATAAAATGGGATTAGACACATCTTAATTTTCACTGATTATAGTTATTGTAAGTATAAATCTTTTATTAATACCTGTTGTTTTTAGCAACTACTTTTTTTACCCTTAAACACTTACAGTAGGAGTAAGTGTGAAGAAATGTCACCTTATTCACATTTACAAAATAATTGGTTTTCAGATGACTATTTTATCAGGAATCTACAATACAGAAATTTTACCTGGAAGTTATAATACAAAGATTTAAATTTTAAAAAACATCATGAAATATTTTATTCTACCAAAGAAAAAATAGAAGCATATATAACAATACTAGTAGGAACAATACATCAATATAGAATTTTTAAGATTTTATACATAAAATATTCCATGATCTCAAATTTCTGTAAATAAATTCCAAAATACTAACCTATCTGTGTATGAAATATTGCTTAAAGGCAAGTTGTTGAAGATTACATTTATTCATAATGTAAAATGTAAATTGAAGATGAAGATGATGTAGTGGGAAATGAAATTGGTGAGTTGAATTCAAATTCCCGTCAAGGCTGTTTGTTTTCACTTTGCAAATTGGCCCTTGAGAAAGGCATGAATCCTTCTCTTCTTCTTCCAGTTAAAATAGTTGACTGGGATTTTTAACCTTTGTGGACTACCAATTTAAAAGAAAGATGACGCTGAATTCAAAGCCCCACAAGAGTTGAATAACTAATCATATAATTGTTTGAAAATTATTAGTATTAGATAAGAATACCTGATATCATATTATTAGTATTAAACAGGAATGCTTGAAACTATGTAACTGTGTGCAAATCATTTATATTAATAGCTACTTAAATCTATGATATATATAAGGGAGGCACTCATGGTGTAACAGCTGAAGGAAATGAACAAAGTAACCTGAGTTCAAATCCTGAACAAGGCAGTTTCTATTTCACATAGAGCTAATGCCCTTGGAAAAGGCATGAATCCATCTATTCTCTCCTTAGCTATAGGTAAATAGTAGGGAAGTCTTGGGTCTTTAGCCTTGGTAAAGCAACCAGTCTAGGAGAAGGAAATTCTCTGAATTCAAACTAGTTTTATTCTGCTTGAATATTGACCATGTGTTGCATTTAGGTTTTTTATTTAGCAGTAAATAAACTAATAATAGATAAGATTCAAAATAATTTTTCTTTAATAGCTAAACATTCTGACTTCATGGAATATTCCTTAAACAAACAAGATTAGATTATTTAAATTTTTCGAAGCTATGCAGATAAAAATATTAAGGAATAACCTAATATTGAGAAAAAATTATGGAATTCATTGGCAAAAAGTTAAAATAATATTTAGTCAAGCATTTATGACTGTGTTAATTCTTTCAGGCAAGGAGTTCACTTATTTAAAGAAATATTCCTTATTAAAGAGGTTTGAAATTTTCTGAAAGATCTACTTTGAGGGATAATGTTTTTGTCAATATTGGGTTGTTCCATAATATTTTCCTCAGCAGAGCTTGAAAAACTAAATCATTCAAATAATTTTATCTATTATAAGTATATTTACTTCTAATTAAAAAAAACAAACAAAGGGAACATCCTCAAAGAGTACTAATTCCATAATTTTTGCAGGTAGTATACAATAATATTGAATACTTTGAATTAGTTGAGAAAGCAAGTGAAGTTTTAAATCCTTAATGAGTAACTTGCTGCTTCTCTCAAGCAGGAAAAGCATTGAAAAAAGAAATACTTTGAAAGCCTCTCCTGAATGCATTGATTATTATAACTTTAAAGGTTTTTCTTTCTTCTTGTCACTTCTGTCTTTGACTTGCGAACCTTCAAAGAAATGCATATCAACAATGTAGCTTTTAAGTTTCTCAGTTTGTATACACAAAGGCTGAATATACAGAGTATTTTTAAAAATTTGACATTATTTGAGATGTGTAAGGTGTTTCAGAAAAATTAATACCATTTTGTAATTTAATAACTTGACCAATTCTATTTCAAATGATCCAACTTAAGGTATTTCTATACCTGAAAAGAAAAAAAGGACATAAAACATTAAATATAGAATTTTGAGTTGTTTCTATAAACCTTGTAGATGGTGTTGAAATTTTAGATTATCTAAACAAGAATTGGTCAAGTCATTAGGTTAAAAAATGAGATTGATTGTTCTGAAACACCCTGTATCTCTCCCTCTCTTTCTCTCTCTTTCTCTCTCTCTCTATATATATATATATTTTAGCGATAATTTTTAGCCTTTTCGTTGTTGTGACATAAAGTTGTTCCTGTGGTGATGTATTGAATGTATCTAATTCATATTCAACTGGGATTCCTTGGTCTGAGATAGGTGCAAGGAATCCATAAGTTAGATAGGTTCCCTCATGTCTCCATGCTGTTGCTGCTATTGAAGAGCCGCCATTGAGACATCTGCACTGGGCGGCATTGTTCAGCCAAAGAGGGTGTGTTTGGCAGCTTACCCAATTTCTCCTGCCCGGAAAAGAGGTCCGGGATGAATAGGATAGGTCATCCTGATTGGGGGAAATTATGCATCGAATTAAATTGCGCGCCAAACCAAAATACCTTCTGCTACATAGCTTGGCCCCAGAATTTCAGGTATTTTTTTCTTTTGCGTAGGAATGCTGAGTGTCCATTAGGCTGCGTGTTGTAAAGGCTGTATTTTTGTATCAGAAGGTTGTTGTTTATTTCCGAGGTCACCATTTTTAGCGATAATTTTTAGCCTTTTCGTTGTTGTTGTTATTGTTAGCGAGGAAGAGTGTAACGTGCGTGTGAGTTTATGTTGTGTTGTTTCCTCGCTAAGTTTGTAAGGTAATAAAGGAAGGATGAAGAAGTAAGATGCCAATAGTCGAAATGTTTTTAGGAATAGTTTTTATTTGCAGCATGGAATATTAGGTTTGCTGTTCGTGCTGCAAGTCTCGTAGGAAAGATTGTGAGTAAGGAGATGAAATGGAGTTATGAGAAAGTTGAGAAGCAGCGCGTATCGTGGGACGTGCGAGGGATTGTGTTCACTGTAGTTTAGCAAAAGTCTTGTTTGCCATTGGAGGAAATAAACTTTGGAGTCACCTTGAGTTTTGTGTGTCTGGTGGAGAGACGTGCATTGTCTCCAGAGGTGAATTGAGAGCTAGGTGTTGAGAGGGGAATAAAGGCATTGCATCGACATAGCCAATACGTCTTTTAAAATCCTCAGAGAGTTCTTTGCCATGTGGTGCCATGTTGGAACTTTCAGTGACCAGTATGAGAGAGTGTGAGAGCTGCACTACAAATTTGAACACACCTGCTCCCTATGCAAACATGGGCCTAGTAACACTAATGAGCCACATGACATTTTGGAGGGAAAATGACAAGCAGTACTCAATTTGGACATTTAGGGATGTAGTTTCTTAGGGGTATACTCACTTTTGTTGGTCCGGGTTTAGCTTTTAATGGTTATATTTGGAATTATTTTGAGGGGAAAATAAATTAACTCAGTTATATAAGTTGCACACAGACTACTTTTCACTGTGTCAAAGTGTCATTTTGTCAGTGCTGTCCCATGAAGAGATATGCTTAAATATCTACAGAAATGTGAGGGGTGTACTCACTTTTGTGATACACTGTATTTGCCCATAGCTGGTTGGAGAAGAGTTTTAGGTTTAGCTTTATATGCTTAACAGCATATCAAATCCTTATGGGTAATTTAATACTAAAATCCAATTTATTTGTAAAAGTTTAATCACAATTATAATCATTTATAATTTCAATGTTCCATTGCAATTTTTTTTTTTTTCAAATCACGCTTTTTTCTATCATTTCTTTGCAAACAGTTATATGGTATCTAATACTCCTATCTAATACAAATGATTTCCACACAATTATAAGGTTTCATGTATTTCTATTCAATACCAATAATTTTCAAACAGATCTATTTAACTCATAGATAGGACCCAATCATTCTGTGACAGTCATGTGATGTGAACAAGATTTAATGTCATTTAACTGGAAGATGACTTTTGGGGTCAGAAAAATATGTTATATAGTGGTTTAAGGAATGGGGGAACAGTGAACACTTTATTCTCAAAAGGGGTCAAATCTGTGTAGGACACAGCCTCAGCGAAGTGCCCAGCTGCCGCTGGTGCTTTCCGTGACTGACCAAATTTTTTTCTTGCTGCAAGTTGAAACTGAATCAAGACTGACCATATCTCACATGTATCATTTCACAACACCCACACATTTCTGTTTAACCATGTGACTGCTCCCGCTTATTTACACAGGTGTGTCTTGTGCACAGAAATCTCTGATTGACGGCTAGGTCAAGGGTCAATACGCAACAGATAGGCATTCTCTTTCTGAGATGGAAACTGCTCTAAGTTTTTCTTAAGCAATAGTAACAAGAGATATATGAATTCCAGACACACAACAGTGTCTCATGAAAACTGCAAAAGCCTACATGTGTTGCAAGGACAGGTCTTTTTGTAAATGACAATGATGACAACAACTACACACTGAAAGGAAACTTTGCATCAATTCATATCTTAATTGAATACAGGTGCTGATCAACCTATCAGTCAACTCACTGTACACCATACACTGCATTCTATAGGGTTTCACACTTGTCAATTTGTAATATACTCTGGTGTGTTGAAAGGTTGTTTGAATGGTAATAGAAAGGAGGTAACAAACATGTTTTATGTGATAGATTCCCATGTTTATTATGGTGTTGATTGTTTAAAAAGTTGGCCTTTTTTATTCATGGTTGAAGTCTTTCATTGTCATTTCATGAAGAGGAAAAATTCTTTATATCCTTTTATAGTTGTCTCTAAGGGACTTAAAAGCTCTTTTTGGAGGCCCAAGGCATTAAAACTCACTTATGCGATTACTTCTTTTTGAGTCTGAATCTCAACTGATTTTTAGAATCTAACTAAATCTCAGACTCTCTCTCAGCATCTGATATTCATCTTGGTAACTTCCATCATGGAAACTAAGATACCAAGATGAATATCACCTGCTAAGAGAGATCGGATCTGAGATTTAGTTATATACATCAACATCTATGTATGTATTTAAGAAATCTTGTATTGATTCTGACCTAAGGGACCAAAAGTCCAATTATAGAATAATAAATGCATGTTTATGCCTTACAAAAGACCAAAAATAGGAATATGCAACCATACGAGAATTAGTGCACCCCTTTATATATATTTGTGCAATTGTGTTTTTGGTTACAGTGTTTCAATATTGTGGAATTTTTATATAATCAATACCGAATAATATCCGTTTTGATGGTTTAATGTTCTGAGAGAAATAATAAAATCCTCATATCTTAGGTTTAGCAGAAAAATTATTTTTAATCAAAAATTATTAAAGGTGTACTTACTTATGTATAATACTGTATTAATGTTCTAAAATTCACTTTCATAAGATCTCATGAAATATTCTTCATAGTGGCATAAATTCAAAGAGTTGTTATTCTTCCATGGTATTTGTTTTTCCTTTCAAAAAGAAGCCATTTTTCAAAATGTGGCAATTCTTCAATTACATTTCAAGATGAATTATTTAAGAAGATTTCCAAACAGTTCTTAATTTCTTTTTAATCTTTCTTTGTAAACAACAGCAAAAGAATCTTGAAAGAAAACAGCAATCAAAATCACATTATCTAAATAATCACTTGTACATATGCTGATCTAAAACTAATACCAGCAATGTGTTATTCTCAGTTTCAAAAATTATCACCAAGAAGAGCTGATAACATTTAAGGTAAAAATTACAATATTAAAATAGCAACCATTCAATTTATTGTTGAATCTTTATTGACAGCTCATAATACTCTTAGAACCTATAGCCTCTTAGCCCACAGATACCCTACACCTTAACTCACAAAATTTACAAAAATCTCAGAACAGCATATTCAAACTTTGCTCCAGGGCTCAGACATCTTTGTTTTAAGCAATCCTCTCTTTCCATTGAAAGAACTTCTGTGAATTGTTATAACCAAGTCCTTAGTTATTAGTATCTGATGTTAGCTGAACCCAAAATACCTGACTTATGGGTGTATAGTAAAATAGTATTCAGCCTGAAATATCTGTTAAGGGTTAACTATAATGGCTATAAAAGATTAAACTTTTGGAGTTTTTATTCCAAGTTCACTCCTTAGTTATCAGGTCTTGTAACACAAACACCTGATAATCTTAAAGAATTTTGATTTAAATCAAATTCTTTATTCTAATTTACATAAATACTAGTTAATTTACCTAGTATTGCCCTTATGAAAATTTTCATCTGAAATGTATAAATTATTATATTTATGCAAATTATTTTGTAAGTAGTCAAAAACTATGATGCAATTTATTAAAAAAAACAACTAATCAAAGAATGCTTTATTTGAAATTAAAATGTACAATGTTTCTTTATCTACAAGATTGCTGCATGTTTTTAAAGGAGAGAAACTTAAAGATACATGAAGACATTGGGTACATTTCAGCAATATATCTTGTGAAATTTCTAAGGGCAATTTTCCTGTGCAGAATTAGAATTAAATCAAATTGCAATGAAAGTAAGTAAAAATTTACATAGAAAGTAAAAAGTAATATAAAAAAGATTAATAGTAATGAAATGATAAGTCAAAGTACTTTTTGTTCTTTCAAGGTGAGTTAGATTTTAAATTCTAAAATTTAGATTTTAAAATGCTGTCTCATGACCGCAAAGAATAAACAAAAAATAAATCAAAAGAACTTGTTTTTGCAAAATGAAAATGAATTTTCTAAATGAATGTTTTAAAGTGAAATTAACTTAAAATTCAAGAATAAATTTTAACTTAAAGTTAATATAGAAATCAGGTATAACATGAGGGCAGATATAGTTACCATTTATACAAAAATGGTAGTTGTAGAGTTCTGTTGCCTCTTGTTATATTAAAAGGAAGAACAAATGAGTTGACAAAGATATTGATAGTTTTCAATTTAGAAGTTTTATTAACAGCTTGAGACAAAAGGAAACCTTGTGCTGTAAGTTGCAGGAATAAGAAAACAGTTGTAAGTGATAGAGCCTGTATTAAGATGCCATATGTCAGAGCATGAACAGAGTTGCGGTAGTCAAGCTAAAGTTGAGATGCTGTCATCAGGACAGGAATTAAAATGCTGAAGTTAAAGGCAGAAGTTGAAATGCTGTCATCAGAACAGGAATTAAAATGCTGAAGTTAAAGGCAGAAGTTGAAATGCGGTTGTCAGGACAGGAATTAAAATGCTGAAGTTAAAGCAGGAGTTGAAATATCCAATTTGTTTCTCTGAGGATCCATTGGTTTAGAAGGAAAGATGATTGATGAAAGAATGATTTCCCAAACACCAACGGTCCATAAATTGGATGAGGTCTCCTCATGGTGCTTAGTGGACTGCTCAAAATATGTGAGAGAGAGTCAGTGAAGAAGATTCAGTGAAGATGAGTGAATGTGGTCTCTCATGTTGGCTGTTCCTTCCTGCTGCTAGGAAGCAAAGGAAGAGAATGTGTGCTCTGTCATGTTGGCTGGCTTGTCCTGCTCAAAAGGCCTGCATGGAAGAGGGTGAAAGAATGTTATCTCATCTTTTTTTAGTTGCCTGGGTCACTTCTCTGGGCAGAATGGCATGAAATATTCTCATTGGTTGAAAATATGAGTTCAGGACCAAAACAGTCAAAATATTCCAGCACCAGACAATAATTTGAAATTCTTTCTGCTACATAGGCAATTTAGAAGTGTGGCAGGGAGGGGAGCTTTTATACAAATTTCACCAGAATAATCTGTCAGGTTTAGAATGTAAATGAAAAAAAAGCAAGATCTTATTCAAAATTTAATTTTTCTATAAAAAGAACAGTACTTGTCATTTTGTTTTATTATTGTTATCACTTTCTCTTAAATTCGAATCAGACATTCCCAAGGACCAAGCATGCTTACAGGTTGAATGATATAGAGATCTGGTAATGTCCTGTCTCACAGCTTTGATATTATCTGGTATTCAAATGCTACAAGGTTTACCTGGTGATTTCCTTATAAAAACTGAAACTTATAGCAATATGGTTTTCCAGTTTGGAAATCCCACTGTAATCTTTAAAAACTCTATGCAGATGAAATCAGTTATTATTTCAAAGAATATACCATTTATATTTCCTAAAAAATGAAAACAAAGTCAGAAAACCATACATACAAATATATAGTTGATTATTTTAATTTTTGTATGTTTGATATATTTGATTAAGTCTCTACATGTACAGTTTTAACACTTTGATCTTCATCAGAAAAACTGGAGAAGTGACACTTTGATCCCAAGGAGAGCGCACAGATACTACACTCTTATCCTAGCGAAAGTTACAGGTGACCAAAAATCAAATAGAAAAAGTTACTGCCCATTATATATCATTATATATCTATAATAATAAATTACAATTCTGTTTGTGAGTTCATGGATGATAAATGCTAAAATGACATTGAAGTTTTTGGTATACAATGATGTTATAGCTGCTGTTGATGACTTTTTTTAACCAATGAAATCCAAACACTGCAACACCTATGAGGGGGTGTCCTCGTGGTGTAATGGTTAAAGCGATGGATTGTGGAATCGTAGTAAGCGGGTTCATACTCCAGTCGCGCTATTACGTTCACTTTCGGGCAAATACCCTTGGGAAAGGTATGAACCCCCTTATCCTCCCAGTTATGGGTTAAATAGTACCACTACTGTTCTTCTAGGACAATGGCTTTGGCATTGAATAACCTACAAAGGTTGATATGCCATTAAACAAAGAAACCGCAACCACAACTGCAACACCTATGGAAAAACAATATAAGCTGCAAGGGGTACTATTTCGAAAAACAAACCCTATTTTGTCATATTCATTGAGTATCTTAGTAAGCCAATAAACTTTTCAGCTGACCCTTGTATGAAATAGCCATTTAAAATACTCAACATATACATACCTAGGTTTTATAGTTTGCAAAAGTTTTCAAAGGATCAGACTCAAAATACTTCGTCCAGCATCACACAAAATGTTGTTAATTTGATGTAATTTTACAAATATAAAGACTGAATCTTAAATTCTTAAAAATTTAAATGAAGACGTGAACAATGAAGAAACAATTATAATAAAGTGCTAAACTGTAAATATCTTGGTTTCATCTAATTAAATTGGTGCCAATTTGAAAAATAAATGATGAAGTCAGTCTCAATGCTTTTTGAACACATGCAGCACCCTCCATACTGACTAGACCTCTGAGCTCGATAAAATTTTTTCCTGTTTCCTCAAATGAAAATTCATCTCAATGATAATATCTGAGCGTATAGCAGACATTAAAAAGATATCATGTCATATCAAAATAGTAGTTTCAGAGATACTCTAACCAATGTAAAACTCACTGGAATAAGTGTGTTCAATACCAAAGGGACTACTTTGAAGAAGATTATGGTTTCATTTATTTTTCATTACTGTTTTGGTAAATAGAGCTTCAGTCTCAATATATTAAATCCCAGTTCAAATTCTGGATGAGACTGCTTGAGTTTCATTTTTCCTTTGGGAAAGGCGTGATACCATCTTTTCTCTCCCCATTTATTGGTAAATAGCATAGCAGACTGGGTTCTTTGATATAGCAACAAATCTGAGATAAAATTCAAACTTGCTACATTCAGCTTAGAAATTAACTTTCTTTTGCATCCTGCTCATAGCAGAAGGGTTTTGCAGATCAAAAAAAGAGTGAACATTTGAAAATATAATCTGTAGATCAGAAATAACTTGGCAGATTCTATAAGTACTGAAATAAAAAAAAACAAGTACTAACAAGGTTAAAAGATTTTCTTAATTTTTTTTTCTTTTGCTTGTTTTGCTTCCATGGGACCAAACTTGATTTTCTGTCTTGTGGTTAAATATGACAAGAATACCAACAACAGCAAACAGACAACTGTCATGTCAGGTTTTCTTTGCCTTGCTCTACTTGTCTTCCAATGACTGTCTCACATTTACCAATTTAATCATCACTTTTGTCACCATTGTGTATTCAGAAAGAGAGATTTATGAAAGAAAATGGAAAAGTATTTCCTTTTTCTTTCTTTCTTCCCTTCTTTCATAATTATTCTTATTTTTATCATGATGGTGATCAGTTTAATAAGAATTATGCCTTTACATTCACCACTTTTATTTAGCACAGAAATAATAATGCCTGATGGCAGGGTCCCTAGAATATACCACTTGCACCCTCTGCAGAGTGGGTAAGAATCTATCAAAAAGGGTGTCCTGGGTATAACACTAAACTATATCTATGGGTCAAATAGACCGAAAAGAATTTCAGATGAGGATGATTTGTAGGGCAATTTTATTTAAGACACAACAGAAAAGCAAGTGATACACTCTATTTCCAAAAACTAGTTTATCAATATTATTATTAATACTAGTTTATAAAACACATATCAGAGATGAATTTTATTTCACAAATACATCAGATCTTTTATTCACTCTAAGGATAAGATATAGGGTTTTCCTTTACAAATCTCTCTTTGACTCACCAAATTCAAGTGAAGATGACCTTCTTACTTTGAAAGTCTACATTTGAGATAGAGGATTTGACTGAGTTTGAACATTGACTACTTTATTTATTGGAAAATGTGCAACTATCTAATCCTGTAAGCAGGTCATATATATTGTTAATCTATAATAGTAATTAAGAAGAGTCTGTTTGCTAACCTCAGTAAATGCCCAAACAGTTTGATGGGAAGCAACCAAATTTTATACACATTCTTATTGCACCAAAGGTAAGGTTTTAATCTAAAAAAATGTTATCAGTATTAAGGAATCATTTTCTTTTCCTTATAATTACTTTCAATTCAAATACTGACCTTTTACCTTGTATAGACAGGTACCTCAGCTATAGATATATAAATTGATTTATTTTGTTGTATATGTACAAAAGTTCAAATCTTGACCACTTGCTTATCATAGATGTATATTCTAATTAGTATCATTATAAATATATAAATACATTTTATTTGTTACATATGCACAAAAAATTCAAGTCTTGACCTCTTATCTGATATGGACAGGTACTTCAACTAGTGTTATAAATATATGAATAAACGTTTTTGTTGTATATGTACAGCATAACAGTCTTTTTGTGACATTTTGAAAGCAAGCTCATACAGAAACTTACTAAGTGTCCTTTTTTATTGTTATTTATTATGATTATCTAAAAGGAAGACAGAAGAAGCATCATGAGTGTATTTACATTTTACCAATGCTTCACATATTATAGATAAGTTGATCAACAACAAGTTGTAGAGGTACTGATGGTGATAACGGTTCATAACCGCAGTAACAATAACAAGCTTTTAGTACAATGAGCAGACAGAAGTGTAGCAGGAGCATTAACAGCAGCATCTATACTATTAGCCAAAGTCAGTTGTAGCATCAAGAGCAGCAGTAAAAGCAGTGGCTGCAGCAGTAGTAGAGTTATCAGCACTAGTGGTGTTAGCCATTCAGTTATGCAGTTCCCTGGCACAAGAAGAATTGGTCATCCATGAAATAAGGTGATTGTCTCACACTTGAGATTCGGTTTTTCCTGCAAGCTTTGGGTATCATAAGTTGCACCATTCGATTTGACATTTACTAACAACTTCCTTTCGCTCACCTGCTTCACTGTTCTTCCAGGTTTATCCAAAGAACTTTTTCTCTCTCTAACCTCTTTTTAACACTGACTTGCCCATCTTTGTCTCCCACCTGTAATATTTTTCTGTCTTAAAAAAAAATTCCTTTATTTTCACTTTTTTTTCTTTTTCATTTTTTCATTTTTCTGTTTGTGTCCTTCTTTTGAATTTAAAAAAAGGAGTGGGAGATTTTTTTTTCTTAATTCAAGTCAATATTTACAAAATGAAAACTAAAAGATCACTTCAAAGTGAGCTAAAATAATTTTGGTTGTCAATTGTTTTTTCTTCCCATTTTGGATTGTTTTTGTTTTTATTTATTTTCAAATTTTGAACGATGTTAACTGGATAAAAAAAATATTAAAACAAACATTAAAGAAATAGTAACTCTTTAATTTTTATTAATCAGCTTTTCACAATTTTTTTTTTATGTAAACAAAAATAAAACACACCCAAGAAAAAATAATAAGATAAATGAAAGGTTACAGATGATATAGAAAGAAAAAAGAATTTGATATTTCTTCAGTGGATATAAACCTTCAAATATTGAATATAAAAATCAAAACTTTGGAAAAAAAAGTAAACAAACAAAACACTAAAAAAAGAAACAAAAACATTAGTGAAGGTGTTTTTTTTTTAATACCTTTTTCTTATAATGTAACAGGAGAGAAAACTCAATACTTTTTAGTCCAGCATTTTGAAAATACAACTTGAAAACAAAGCGAAAAAAAAAGAGAAGCAACAAAAAAGAAGCATTCATCGAGGAATCTTTTTATTAAAAACATTCACCTTGGAATAATTATGAGTCAAACATGGGTGACATGTATGTAAGTTTAATAATCTCTTGTTCTCTTAATTGTTTGAAATTGAAAAACATCAGTCACAAGACAAAAAGTGCAAAAATTTTTGTCTTGTCTTTTTTTAAATAATGTTTTCTGTCAATTGTTGTTTTTGTGTCAACAATTCATTCTCTTATCAGATAGATATTTTTTAATGACTGTACTTATTTAAAGTCAACTTGTTTTTATAGCATTCTTTGATTTCTTTCTCTATGTAAGTTGACAATATCTATTGCAAAATTTATCTCTTTTTCTATGTTCTTTCTTTACACATATACAGCATTGCACATAAATATGTACACTTCCTAACAATTTTTTTTAAAAAAGTTAATTTTCTTTTAAACCAAAGATACCAGGATTTCATTATTTCAAATGGAACATTATGCAATCAGAATTGATGTAATTAGATATTATTTATTACCAAAATCCACGGCATTGAAACTGTAACCAAAAATAAAACTACATGAAAACATATAAAGGGTGTACTTATTTTGAATTGCTACACATTCATATCTTTAGCTTTAAAGCAGTAGAGTTTGGTAATAAAAATACCTTATAATATCTATTTTGATTGTATAATGTTCCACTAGAAAAAATAAAATCTTGCTATCTTCAGTTAAGAAAAAAAATTACCAATTTGTGAAACAAATGTTAGAAGTGTTCTTATTTATGTACATGTGTTCTTATATATGTATATGTGTATGCATGTATGTTTGCACATGTATATGTGTATATGTGTGTATGTTTACACATATACCAACAGAGAAATGTAGATGCATACATAAATAGGTATACATTGGTACCTTTTTGCTTATATTCATATAATATTGGTCGATTGACCAATTTATTTACATTTCTAGTCACCTTTATCAATCCATCAGAAATGATATCTACATATCTACAAATGCATCAATGTATGTGTGTGTGCACATTTGTGTGTATGTGTATGCATGTGTGTGTCCATACATAACTGATATACCTTGATCAATAAATCAGTCTTTATATTTACTATAAAACTATTTTTTGAATTACATTTACCTCTTTCTTACTCTTTTGTACTATCCATTCTTCTATCATTTTTACCCATTCCTATCTGTGAATAAATTATTTTTATTGGTTCAACTATAATTGTACTAGTTCATCTATGAATGATGACCCACTGGAAAACTTTTATCAGACCATTCCTACTATCTATCTATCTATCTATCTATCTATCTATCTATCTATCTATCTATCTATCTTTTTTTGGAGGGGGGATTGCTGAAATAGTTACATTTGTTTCTGGGACTTGTGATTAATGTTCAAGCTCATCTGAAAGCCAGATTAGTTTTCAAGGCAAGTGGACCCTCATCACTTAGAAGATTGATGCCACATGATCCTCTTACTTTCTTAGCATTCAGTACATTTGTATGCTTGTAATATCAGCAGTACCAATATTTTGTTAATATCTAAGTAGAAACTTCTGTACCTGTTGATCTCAGCCTATCAAAATCTATCTATCTATCTATCTAATAAATATGCTGTTTAGTCAAGGATTGAAGATTTGCTTGTATATCCTGTGATTAAAGTTCAAGTTCATATTATTATTTTGATTTCTCAAACAGGTAGCTAAGTATCAAACACACTTACTCTCCTGTTTATCAATACATTGTATACTTGTAAAATCTCAAATAACCAAATGGAATATATATATATATATATATATATATATATATATATATATATATATATATATATATATATGGTTTCTATACAAGAAATAAATAGTTTCAAAAATTAATAAAAAATACTATGACATTATGATATAATTATTATATTATTATACTCTAATATTATGATATTAACCTTCATGATACACAGTCTCATAGAAAACACAAAGTTTATTGCTATAACTTACAGACTATTCATTGCTGAAAATTAGACACTCCATAAATGTATTTTCATCATCACAATGCTCCAGCATTTCTGTACAGAAATCACAAAATGTGGTTTAATCGCTTAGACTTTGCAGTAACTGCAGTTTGTAAAAAATCTTTTTCAGCTGTTTCCACAAAATTTTCCAAAAAGTCTGATGTAGCTCTTAACCTTTGCCTTCATTATGAATTTTAGTGGACAATGTATGTAACTAACATGAACACACAGCAATTATATTTTGGATACTAATGGCTTCTCAGGACACTTACTTTTACCCAAATATCATGTTTCAATTTTTTTGTACTCATCATAGATAGATTGCTTTGTCAGTAGTGATTTCCCAAAATGTGTCCTCAGATGGCATTGTTTGAAAGCACAAAATGCTCCCCTACAGCTGACTAACCTGGAACTGTGGAAAGCCTTAATAATAAACTTCAAATTTTTCTGTACAAAATAGAGTATTCCAAGTGCCAGTATCTTATAGAAATTTTTTTTAAATGGATTTTTGAATCTGTCAATTTCTTTTGTAGACACTCTGAATATGTATGTATGTATGTATGTGTATTGTATCGTTACTTTGGTGTCTACCAAACATGTTACTGCAATACTATTTGAACATACATACATACATACATACATACACACTTACTAGAGAGAGAGAGACAGACAGACAGACAGACAAACAGAA